>WAAG01032242.1:5691-54319 GCA_013390105.1 Tichodroma muraria | reverse complement strand
GCTCTTTTTGGGGGGGGGGGGGAAATCAAAAGGCAGATTTCATTCTTGTCTTAGTGACAGAATTCTTATTTTTGCATCCTTTTCTAGGTATGCTGATATTCAGTGTTCTCAGGCACAGGGTGTCTGTGCAGGGCCACGAGTTGGACTGGATGATCCTTGTGGTCCCTGTCCAGCTCAGGACATTCTGTGATTCTATTCTATGATTCTGTTTCTGTGATTTACGTGGACAATGAAGTCACATTCCATTTACAGAGCTGTAAATAAGCATCAAATTTGTGGGAAAACACCTTTCAGAATCACCTGGAATGATGGGGAAGGGAGCAGTATTAATTCACCAGAACAGCACATTCCCTATAATTCTTTGGACACCCAAGCCTCAGGGGGCTACAGGGATTGCTGAGCTTCATCGAGCAGCTGTGCCAAAGTCACCACCACGCACCAGGTGTTTCTTTCTTACCTCTTGAGCAGAAAGGAAGTGAATGTGCAATAATTTCCTCTCGCTGTCCACCAAGGGTAGAAAAGTAACAGTAACATCATCGTCAGTGTTCAAATTAGCACCAGCGCCTCGATTGCCATAGCCATCGTTCTCCATGGCAACCAGGGCGGAGAAATGGCCCCTCGTGTAGCCCAGAGCTATGGGACTTTTCCAACAAAAACTCTGTTCCCATAACAAAGGCAAATACACACCTGTGGGGAAAGAAAGCACAGGGTAAGGCCCAGAATTCCTGCTCGACGAGGAAGGATTTTCATACAAACCTTGCGGTTTGGGCCAAACAGAAGCACGTCACATTCAAAATATACATGGTTTGGTCTACACTGACACAGGCCACACCTGTCAGTAGAGCTAATTGTTATTAATTAACACAAGTATCTTTGCAACTGTACAAGTTTAGATACAAAAGCTTACAATACGTTACCACAGCCCTAAAAATTTACGGTCTACAGCACAGTAATGAACAAAAAAACAAGCTTAGAAAAGCAGCCTTTTATGTTTGGTAACTCTTCTTAAAATTGAAGAAAAAAAAAAAATCAGATTCTGCATCACAGAAATAAAGGCTACAGTCAGATGTCTATTTTTATCCGAGCAAAAATTCCACCATCTGCTCACAAAACTTATTATTAAAAGAACTCACTGCACAAAATGTTACTCAGCACTGATGTAACCCATCCCAGAGAACGGGACTGCTCATATACAGTACTCACAGATTAAATTAACACACATCAATTATTCATATCAATTTTAAAAAAAAAAAAAAAAAAGGAAAAAGGCACCGAAAAGCTGATACTACTTTGCACAGCTACAACCAACACCTGATGCCACAGATTCTGAGAAGAACTGCACTTTTTCTCCCCACCATTTTTAGCAATAAAAACAGCAATTCGCTCGAGATCTCAAAATAAAACTGGAACTCCTTTCTTCCAGGAACATAAATAATTCTTGGTGTGTACTGCTGCAAGACAACTTAAGCAAAAGCACAGCTCACCTTGTGACAGGTTAAAAATAGCCCCCACATAAACTCAAGTGCACATGTAGCATAGCAACCCCTCCTAGTACAGCTGCTGCTGCAAACACAGCGCTCCTCCGGCAGCCATGGAGAGGGAAGGGCAACGCTAAAACGGCAATCTGAGGCAGGGGGTGGGTTTGGAGGTTCTGCTTAAGTTTTGAGCTCATCTTCTTGTACTACAGTAAAAAATTAGTAGAGGCTACCAGTAAATAACTGTCCCTTTTTCCTCCCCCTCCTTGTTTCTGAATTAGCAATCAAGAGCTATCTAAAAGTCTTGCCATTTGTTTAAAATTAAGATTCACACAAGTTTTTACACCTCATTTTAAAGACAGATCCTTTCAACACCTTCTTAGCCCTCCCTCCCTCATGTCCCCATGATTAAGTCTCATTCTAATGCAATGTTAAACACAAAAGGTGAAGAACACGGGATAAGCATTCACCAAAAAGTTTCAAGCCTTTGCATTAAGGGAAAGAACCAAACACCTGGTCAAAATTCAGATTTACACTGAAGACGACACCCAGTCAAATGTAAGGAAGACAGTCCCTCAATTCCTGGGAGCACAGCTATGTGACCTTTCAGGATTGAAACTCGTCTTTGCCTCCAGCTCTACACTGAAATCCAGCAAGTGTTTGGAAATCTTCTTCCACCATTGTTTTGTCCTGGTGAAAATTCCACACTAATCATTTCCCCAAGACAGAACGCTGTGCTACACTTTCCATTCCTCCTGAACACTGGGATGAGCTCCACAAGAAAAGAATTTCAAGCACTGCCAGGGAGAATATCTAGTGCTCTTAGGAGTTATAAAAGTCACTCTGATACAAAGCCACAAGGTCGTGTAACAACAGTTGACACGAACACAAGGCACAGAAAATAAAGAGTATGGGCTAACACCTATCCTGAAGCCACCCACATGGGATTTAGTTTCTCCAGCCTGACCTGATGATCACTCCAGTCAGTCATCTTTTTTCCTGTTCAATTTTAAAAGCTGTATATTTGTGCCAGTAAATATACATGGCCAGACCAGGAGGGTCTGACCAGGATCATAGCTAGGGCTTCAGAAAACAGATCTTCCACCACTGAAGCTTTAATATTTAAAGAATTAAGTCAGCTGGAATCTGGGAAGCAAGGAGGCTGGCAATTATGGGATTCACGGCAGCTCCAGCAAGGATGCCAAGCTGAAACAAGGAATCCCTGGGGAAAAAAAATCCTGGGAGAATATTTTTGGGGTGGCTAAGAGGGTGCTACAAACTGAACCATGATGTTGAACAAGCATTAAAAAAATTCAATTCCCCATTTCTATTATAACCCACAAATATAGAGTGGTTTGGTTGGAAGGGATCTTAAAGTCCATCCTGTTACACCCCCTGCCCAATCTTCCACTATCCCAGGTTGTTCCAAGCCCTGTTCAGCCTGGCCTTGGACACTTCCAGGGACTTTTCTGATGGATGTGATGTTAAACAGAGGCAGGGACACCCCAGCATTCCCCAAAGTTCCACGTGCTGAGCACAGCCCACACAACAGGCCCAGAGCAGGAGACTCCTCCTGGCAGCCCACCCCACTCCCAGTCCACTCAGCTGGGTTTCAGCTGTGCCAATGGCATTTGATTAGCACACATTAACCACAAAAATGTGGCTGGGGAGGGAGAGGAGCAATTCCAGGTACTGTGACACAGGACTCCAAGTTCACCTGCTCCCAGTGCTGTTTCCAAGGATGGATGGATGTGGCTTGTGGCAAGCAAATCTCAAGTTGTAACTATTTGGCTGCCTAAATTCCTGGAAACCCGTGTGCAGTAAAAGGGTGTTCCAGGCACCTGGTTTCCTTCTGGTTCACACAGCAAGAAAATTTCAGCACATTTAGGCCATGTAACACTTGTCTGCCTCGATGCCCAATCTAGGAAATAAAACCATTTGCAAAACACTAAGCCTTGGAGTTAAAAGGCAGCACAAACCTAGAGTGTCAGATTTAGGTGACACAAGTAACTGCTCCTTCACAGCCTTTCATCATCAAAAGAAAAGTTAACATCTAACTATAATGACTACTAAACTTTAAGGCTCTTCAAAAAAAGTAATTAATTTCCCTAGGTGAAGTTTTGTTACTGCCCCAAACTTAGAAGCCAAGACTCTAATAGCTACAAATTAACATTAACTGCACAGCTTAGGGTTTTCTATTGATCACGGGCTTGCCTCCTTCCAAAGTCACCATACTTTCTTTCTTTCAAATCACAAAGATGTTTTGGGAAGTCCTCAGCTAAGCTATAAATAAAGAGTGGGTCATCAAGCAGATGTACTTGAGACCAGGAGTATGAACTGTGGGCAAAACAAATGTCCCAACCCCCTGGAACACACACAAGTTCCTTCCCCGTGGGTTCTGTTTACAGCTCAGTTTGTGCAGATGCTCCCAATCCCCTCTCATGTTTTATTATTTGAATAATAAAGTATTAGCAAGTAACAGAGGGGAAAGTCGCCCAAACACAGATTTGGCTTGCAAAGCAGAAAACGCATCTTTAGAAATCTACAGATGTTAAGTCTAAGCAAAACTGGACTAAGTCATCTTCCTATTTATCTTAAAGACAGGCTGTCCTGAAGACAAGGTGGAGAAAATGTCAGAAAGAACCTGATCAAGCTATGCAAAATTATAGTACTAATGAGAAATAAATCAGTATTCACACCACACTTGCTGTAAAAGCGTGAATCACTGCAACCCAGAAAAATTTTAAAAACTCCCTTTAAAGTATCATGAAATTCACTTTTACAGACACCATGCCCTCTATAAAATGAAAACCTGCAAGTTTGGAGAGGATTATTTTGTTCTTTTTAATAGCAAATGAAAATTTACCTACAATAGTATTCCATCCTTTTCCAGACAGTAACTTCATGTCACTACTGATTTACAGCCCAAGCTTGTTTAAAAATGAATTAAAGAAATTCAAGGCTTACCTTGGAAGCGGGTATATCCTAATGTTTCTCCCCGAAAGCTCTTGTAATATTTTACTCCATAAACTATAATTGGTCTTCTAAGAATATGTGCAAGTACAAAAATGTGTGTCTGCTCCAAACTCGCTCCAGGCTGCACCAAACACAAAAAAAGACATCACTTGAAACAGAACTCACCATCCTCTACTTTGAAATTTGAAAAACAGTCTTCAAATTCAGAGAGAAAATGCTTTTAAGAGAGATAAAGCTTTGACAGGAAAAACAAAAGACTGGAAAATTATTGGAAATAAGGAAAACCATTTCAGCTTGTCAGCTGTCAGTAATAATTCTCTGTCCTATTGCCCAGATTCAATGTAATGGATTTCATCCCCCACTTAGAAGTGAAACTCTACATAACGAATTGTTTAAAAATAATTCCTTCATCTGAGGGCACTTTAAGGCTAATACCTTTTGATGAAAGGAAAAGGGCACATCCAAAACAAATCTCAAAAAAATAGCACCAAAATCATGTTTATACTTTAAAAGAGGAGCTAAAAATACTCCAATAGTTGGGAGCTTATAGGAATGTAAATCTCCTTTTGGAGGGAAGTTATAAAATCTCAGCTTGCTGGAGTTTGAGCAGTGTAAGTTGACAGATTTGGAGGTGTGTTTTGGGAGGTAAAAGTGCTGCAGGAGCTGGATATTAAACATATGATTGTCTATTAGTTTGTTCTACAGACTTCACTCTAATACCACGATTCTCTTTTTGTGTTGCACTGCTTAATAGGAAGCTCAAAAATTATAATTTCAAATGAACCTTTCTACATCAGCAGAAGAGTTTACCCAGTAAGAGTTTAAGACCATTGGCTTAGAGGAATGTTTTTCCTTCATACAGGAATACTCCCGAAAAACACTTCTTTAATTTCCAGAAATTAAAATATCTTTTCCAAAAGCCCTCTGACAAAGGAGTTTTCTTACCTGGCTTGCAAGAGAGAGAATGAATGCCCAATCTTCCTGCCACTGTTCCTCTCGCAAGGAGAAATGTAAACCGAAGCTTTGGGAATACCACGATTCCCACTCTTTCCAGCGTGTGTAGAACCTACAGTGTTGAGAGAGAGAGAGAGAGAGAAAAAAAATGGTAAAGGCAAAAATATTTACTCAGCCACCATAATCGTGACAGCAGTATTTAACCCTTGTAATCCTTCATCCCAAGAAGGGAGAAGAAAGAGAGAAAATAGCAGGAAAAGTGGATTTTGTTTTGTTTTTTATCTTCAGGATTTTATCTCCATTTATTAATCCTCATTTAAGAACCACTTTAAAAAAAAAAACAAAGAAATGCCTACAGCAAACATGATGCAAGTTCCTACCAGGCTCCTGCCTAGTTTGATACTTCTTGCTATAAGGGGTTTTTTTAAGTCTTATTTAGGCTTATTAAAGTGTTGATATACATGGAACATAAGACATTCCATTTCGTAGAGGAGGAGTTGCTCATTCTTCTACCACAAAAAAATACAGGTATTTTCTATTTTTAACCACATCATGAGTTAATTAACTTCAAAGTACTTGCATATCAATTTCCAACAGCACATGGTTAAGAGGCAGAATCTGTTTTATACCAGATTTTGGAGCAAAGGGGTGGTAATTCCACATTATATGGAGCTATAAAGCAATGTGGGTAAGAATCAAATATGCAAAGTGGGATTTAGTTTAGTCATGATATTTTATTTAACCATTTACCAAGAAAAATGACCCATTAAAAGGCAGATGTTTGCTTTTTAAAATTATAAACTCTGTCCAATCACCACACTATGGAAAAGCCACAACTTCATATTAGGAACCAGGATTTAGGGAACAGTGCTAAGCCAGCTATTAAACAATGGCCTTTACTGTGAAGACAAAGAAACCATTCTGAAGTTTCAGCTTATTAAAAAAGTCACTGAAACGAACTCATTTAATTAAAACCTGCGAATATTAGCGGGCAGTGAGTGTGTGTGGGTAGATTTTTCTAGATTTTTCCTGTGCTTTCAGTTAAGCTGGAATCACCCTAAAATCTTGGTGTGTAAAACAGCAGCTGCCAGCCAGGCTGGGTTTCCTGAGTCCAGCTAAAACCTTTGCATGGCTTAAAATTCCTGTTATTAAGATATTTGGATAGGTCTGTGCTAATTGACAGTAATATTTACAGAGAATCTTCTGGATCTACATTCCAGTTTTTTATCCAAACACGCCAACACTTCCACTTTTGTAGCTGATAAATACTTTGCCTGTTTCCTGCCATGAATCTCTAACAGCACTTTGTGCTAAATGAATTAATTCCCGGGTCTCCCGAAAGAAAGTTAAACAGATTCTGGGTGAAGAAAAAACAAAGCAAAGCAACAAAAAAAACTCCCACATCACCAGAGTGAGAGAGAAAGCCCAGAAAATTCAAGGGGAAAAAAAGAAAAAAAAAAGAAAAACACCAAACTACGCCCTAAAAGCTGGACTGTGAAAGTGTTCTCCTAGAGAAGTTTCTTCCCTGAATTTGTCAGCCATAGATAAGATTTTCATCTCATGTAAAGCAAACTTTTCAGGTTGACACAAGAGAACTGAATGCATCCATTAAAGAATAAAATTCTGAAAGTCAACTTAGGGCATGTGCCCAATCTCCAGCAAAAGCTAATGGTGGAATACAAAAAGGGACACATCAGAACACACTTTTGTGTAAACTAAAAAAGTGGAGCTATTGAAAGGTGAGTGGAAAAGACTCCACAGGCCAGAGCCTCTGGGAACTTCACTCTGGAGCTTTTTCCGAGTACCAGACACAAGACTGTCTCTGGTAAATGGATTTTTCTTTGTTCGGCAACTAAACAAACATAACAAAATGAGGTCAAATGAGTTACATGAGTGTTTTCTGTCTGACTATAAAAATACCCGTTTTTAAGTGTCTTTATGGAGGCTTTGAAGAATAATTCCACTAGATAAAAGTTTAAGCAGGGATTGCATTTAAGAGCCTGTTCCAGTGACGACATCACTTCCTACCAGCCACGTCTTAGCCCACAAAATTAAATATATCTTCTCAAATAGAATCTATACAGCACATATAGTATGCACAGAATGATCAATTTACAACAAAATCTGGCTAAAAGACTTATTCTAAAGACTTGTTCCTAACAAGGAACATGACTTGCTCCTTGAAGACTTGTTCCTTCTAGTCTGAAGACTTGTTCCCTTGAAGGAACGCATCAATCAGTTAAAAATTATGCTTCTAATAAGGATAAAGATTATGCAAATTCAAAGTAAAATGAAAATACTGTCTAGACATAAACTAAAAAGCTTAACGAGATTGAACAGCCTCTAAATGAGAGTTAAGATACAGCAGTAAGTCGACCACAATTAACACCAACACTTTGAGAGATTTGGTCCAAAGCTCAGTAGTTTGCAGCATGTTTTTAGATACCATGTTTGGTTTTGTTACCATAAAGAACAAAGCCTGATCTATCCTAAATTTCTGTTTTGGCCTCATGGGAGCTGCCTGTGATGCCAGGGACATTCCTGCATGGTTGAGATGCACGCTCCATGCTCAACAACTCCAAAGCACTGACAGATCCTTTCAGACACTCTCCTGGGAGAACTGCTACTGAAGCACCACTTTCTGGAATCCAGCTCTGGATGCTAATTTGGGGAGTTCTCCCCCAACAGCACAAAATTTACTTACAGGTACCCCTAAATTAATCTTTGTTGTTGACCTCCTGTACAGCAAGAGGACAGGGACAGGCTCTTTCTGCAGCATGTGCTGACAGTGTTTCTCCTGTCCTTGACCATGAGAACATCAAAGAAATAATCATCTGCGACTTGGATTATCAGTCTTTATCAGCTCATCCCTTAGTCCAGGACACCCTGGAGAGCTGCTGGGCACCACTGGGGGTCCAACTAAGACTGTCCCTCTAGCAGAAGGAAACCACAGTATCCCACTAAAGAAGGTTGCCAGTGCAAAGCAACAAAAGTTGTTTTACAGAATGATAAATCAATTTTATGGCCAAATGACAGAACCAGTTAAATGTCAACACTCTCTGCTTTACTGCCATTATTTTAGTAGACAGAACAGGGATAAAAAGAGCAATCCTGAGTAAAGCTGTAACTAAGCAGATGGAACGAAAATACTGAAAAGTTTATAAAAAATAAAAGGCCATCTACTGCACAGCTCCCACCAAGCAGCAAGGCATAGCATGCGCATGATTTACATTGCAAGGACACAAATTCCAGCTGCAGTAACTGTGGTTAGTGCACTCTTGACAAGTATAAAGCATTTTAGTGTTTGAAATGCCATTTGCTGAGCATCACACGCCATCCCCGAGTTCACGGCAGCCAAGTTTCCAGCGCTCGGATTTAAAACACGAGATGAAGATCCCAGCTGGGACCACGGTGACTCGCCGGCTTTGAGGAGCACAATCCGCAGGGAACTGGGGAGGGGTGGCTGGGGGGGGTTTGCTGCTCCAGCACGTGAAGAAGGTGCCCTAACTCACCAGTGGGAGCAGTCGTGTAAACTGTCGTGCAGAGCCTTGCGCAGCACGGAGTCCTTGTCGTAGATGCCCCAGGTGGCCTGGAGCACGGAGTCGAGCAGGCAGTCGCCGGCAGTGCGGTTCCAAAGCGCGTACAGCCTGCTGTCCAGGCGTGTCCCCAGCTCCAGGGACCAGTTAATGATGGGAGACTCCTCCTCCAGCTCTGCAACGGCACAGCCAGCCCTTAAACGCGCCGCTTATTCACCTCGCAGAATTCAGACAGCACAATAACGGCGTGGTCTCAGTGATTTACCCCTCTGCATGAATCAAACTCCGCTGTCCTTCACACTACAATCAACAGGTCAGCTAAGCTGGCTGAGGAAATTTCTGCTACTGTCCATAAAATAAACCAAAACCAATCCAAACCACAGCACTACATCATTTGTTTGAGGATTGTTACTGAAATTAAAAGATTTTCTTCAGTTTTCCTTAAAAAGCCTGTGACTCAAAACTGACTTTTAAAGATTTTTAAAAGCTCTACAAACATGATTTCTACAGACTCCGTTCTCCCTCTGCCTCATAAATAGACTGGAAATGTTAAAATAATTTAACACAGGCATGCAGTGACAGGACAAGGGGAAATGGCATCCCACTGTCACAGAGCACGGTGAGATGGGATGTTGGGAAAAAATTGTTCCCTGTGAGAGTGGTGAGCCCTGGCACAGGCTGCCCACAGAAGCTGTGGCTGCCCCATTCTGAAAGTTGCTGGTTTGGAGCAATCTGGTCCAGAAGGTCTTCAAGGTCCCTTCCAGCCCAAACCATTCTGTGATTTTATGAATTCCAGGGTGAAGATCAAGTTGAAAGCATCCAATCTCTATTTAAAACATGTTCATGGACAGAGCCACATATATACAGGCACATGTAGTTTATTTTTAGTAAGAGACACATTCTCTAATGAAAAGCCAGGAGTGATCCCAGCTGTTCTCAGTGCATTTACCTTTCTGAACATCTCTGTCAAGTACTTCATCAAATAATTTTTCCTGGACTGTGGGCGGTAAATCTTCAATATCTGAAAAAATAGAAAGCAAATACAAGAGTCACTTAATGTTACTGTAAAAGAGACATCACCAGCTGCTGCTCAGGAGAACTCACAGAACAGCTTTTGCCCTATCAGCCCTAACACCTCCTCTGGAAAGCTGCTGTCATGTGTGATCCAAGGCTTTGCAGAGCTGCATCTCAGCCTCACTGTCACACCTCTGATGCAGAAAGGATCATCACAGCATGCATAGGGTAAGACTGGATTTCTCTGAAGGAGAAAACGAAGAACCACTTTAAGGTGAAAAATTAAAAAAAGGAGTATTTTTACTTTCAAACCTATCGTACTTTAGCACAGCTTCAATCCTAAGCAATGGCTTTCCACCCATCTGGAATGGCTTCTCCTCTGAAGTCTATCCCAATGGACAGGTACATTTTGCCAAGGGATGTGTTCTCCAGAACATCCCCTTCCTTTGTTATCTCATTCAGGCTTCAATGAAATAGTCTGGAGAACCCCAATGGTTTGCAGCAAGTTAAAAAACAAGAAATGAGAAAACTATTGAGCTATGCCATGGAAAATGCCACTATTGGCAACAGCTCCAAGAGCATTACAGACAGAATTTGCAACTACCTCATAAAAAAGAAGGAGGAAAAAAAAAAAAGGTGGAAAACTGTATAACGGGCAGAACTCTTCTGTGACTGCTGTGTCATTTAAAACAACAAACACTGTCACACATTCTAAAACTCAGCATGTGCCACACAGTAAATATTTGCTCCTGGCCTGCATTCCAGCAGAGGATAAGCAGTAAAAGGTTGCCAGGCAGAGCAGCAGCCAGAGAAACTTTGCTGGTTTCAGGGCAATCATGAAACTTAAACACGTGAAAGTTAAGGCAGTAAATAAAATAGGAACAGGAACATCCAGCACCCCTCCAGGCACTCCAGGGGATAAGGACTGGGTCCTAAGTGATATTTCAAGGACACAAAGATCTCTCTTAATTGCAGTGTGGTAGCTGCCAGTCCTGCTCAGATGTCCAATACTCCTGGGCTTTTAAGTCCACATTTAGGCACATGAGTTGCTGCTGAAGCACATTAATGCCTGGTGCAGGCAGGGTGATGTGGGGTGGTTTGGGGTTTTTTTTGTATGATTGATTGGGGCTTTTTAAGCTAAAACTGCTTGCAGTGACCAGCAATCAATGTAAAAGCTTTGCTCTCTAACATCCAAGCATTGGCTTTTCAGGAGGATCCAATCTGTTCATTTGAAAGGTCGAGTGGAAACTGGCTCCTAAACTACCCTGTTTAGGTAATATCTGACCAGGATTGTGTGATTTATACTTCTATCCTTGGAAATGCTCTCTGGAGCCAAACTGCAAAAGATGTGCAGTGTGCAAAATGTGAGGCAAGTGGAAAGTCTTGATGCACAAAAGCCTTTGAACAGTTTTATTTTTTAATTACCTAATGGCTATTACATGTGTCAAAAAGCTGCACAGTGCTTTAAGATGTCTGTGTTGAAAATACTAAACAAATTCTTAAGCTCTGGAGAGAAAATTTCTCACATGTGTTATGAAATCCTTCTGTTGCCCCTTTCCCCTCTCTCCCCTTAAAAAGCAATGAAATTTTCATCTCCCAGACACCCCATACACCCACCCCACGCTCTCATACATGACCCACAGAGTACAACTGAATACAGCACCTCAATCAGGTACACAAGTGATGGTAAATACTATCCAGACTTTTTGAAGAGGAGATGAGGTAACACTCAACCAAAGGGGCTCCAAATAGAATTCTTGCAATGTTTTGTTAAAAAGACAAACAGACCTGCTGATTGGCACAGTTTGCAGCTGCACATTTTCTTACTAGTGGTAGCACTTCTATTAAAGGAAACAGCTTTTGAAGATTAAAAGTCTCCTAATAGCTCCTTGTTAATAGATAAACATTCTCTTGATCTCAGAGCACCTCAAAAGTATTCAAAAAGTGTTATTGCTACAACTAGGTAAAAAGAACAGCTCTGGGTCTCAACAGAAAGGACTGAAAGCTAAAACAGCTTTCATGTGAAAAGTCACATCATGGACCAGAAATATGTGGGCTCCAATCTTCACTTTAAATACAGCCTTTCCTTAGAACACACCACTTTTCTTCCATTTCTTCATGACTAAGTAGGACAACAGATGCTCAGTTCACGGGAACAATGTATGGCTTGAAGTGTGCAAATACCGAATAATCAAATTCAGCTACTAAATCTGACCGAATAAAAGAGGTCTCAACAAATAAAACTCTTAATAAATTAATGAATAAGGCTTTTAATGAATAAATCCTACACACACATCACCACCAGAAGGTCAAAACACATAATTTTCAACTAGTGACCAAGCAATAAAATCTTCCAGCAGGAAGAAGGGTTTCGTAGCTACCTGCAGGTAACGTAAACGTCACAAGGTCAGTCAGAAAATAGCAAGCAAAGTCTCCCTTTCGCTGATGAAGAGATGCGGCGATTTCACGGCGGATTTGTTCCGTGACCTCTGGACACACCATGGCAGGAATGCACTTGGCTGCATGTTGGGATACCTGTAACACAGCACAGTTACTGCACTCAGGATTATCCCATTAAATATAAAGATTTGGGAGGCATGACCACTAGCAGAGAGTATTTGGTGAGCAAGGAATGCAAGAGAACTATAAACACTGGCACCCTAATGAAATGTCTCATTTGTCACGGAACTGGTAACATGAATCTGGTTCAAAAACATCTTTAAATTGAAGAAGTAAATTAACAGGTGACCACTCCTGGCTGAAAAGAGGAAAAAAATAGGTAAGAGCTCATAATAACAGCAGTTTCAAATCTCATGCATGAGTCACGTCTAGGTTTAACAAAACTTTATTACCACAGCACAAGACAGTTTCCTACAATCTTCCCAAAACCCATCAAGCTAAGATAATTAAATTTCTCCAGTTCTAGTCATCACTGGCAGTAGAAACCCATTTGATGGAAGTGGCACAGGGATGACACCAGATGCATATTAAAAAAACACCTTTAAGACCCACATTTTCACTCATTCATATCCTAGGACAGGAAATTATCACTGAGGCTCAAACACTACCAAGCATTTTCAGAAACGGCAAGATGAGCCAGTATTCCTAGGCACTGAAACAAAACCAAACACAAAAATCCCTAAGACAGTATTGCAGTAAATTAACTTGTTTTTAAACATGTAACTCCATCCACACAGAGTTATGTAAGCAGCACAGAGCTACTGATATTAGTCATATATAAATATATACTCAAGGCTTTAGC
This sequence comes from Tichodroma muraria, assembly GCA_013390105.1. Classification (NCBI taxonomy): domain Eukaryota; kingdom Metazoa; phylum Chordata; class Aves; order Passeriformes; family Sittidae; genus Tichodroma; species Tichodroma muraria. The sequence continues at coordinate 41,102 of WAAG01032242.1, read as the reverse complement.
TACATTTGTCTTGCTTCATCTACTCTTTTTAATTATTCAACACTGAGCATTCCATCATCTTTATGTGCTTCACAGGCAAACAGTAGGTTTCAGAGCTGCACTAAGCATCAGGGAAGGAGGCAGAATAAAAACCTGGCCCTGATCAGGTGAGGAACCGAAAGTCTGAGTTGAAGAAAACAGACAAAAAAAGCTAACAGAATTATTTACAGGGCAAAGATGGAGGACATCAGAGGTCACCAGAAGTGAGGTGACACAAGGAAATGGAACGTGGAAGAGCAAGACAGAGGAACCAGCCAGTCTCCAGAACGGGCAAAGAACAGAAAAAAATGCAGCAATTTTACAAAGCAAGAAATTTGTCTCTCTGGAAGAGAAGTTCCCACAAAAGCCAGGAAAGTGGAAAAAACCAGGGAAGTCTACCAGCCCAGGTAGACTTATTCATTAACAAACTCAGAACAAACTACACTGTCATTGATGTCAGTGCTTTGCTTTGAGAGCATTTCCTCTCCCCCACCCAGAGCACAGGAAGCCTCACAATAGCTCACTTCCACTGCCAGTAAGGTCACAACGTGTGCCAAGACTGTTCATTAATGAGAAAACTGAACATCCTCAGGACCATCCCAACAGAGTCTCTTAAAGCAAACTCACTTCTTGAGGAGAAATCCAAGGCACAAGGCAGCGATTCACGTCTATTCCAACGCCACCAGGAATCAAAGCTGTGTGCCACTGGCTGCACGCAGCGGTGCAGTTACATGAAGTGCCGTTCCATCCCTGCAAGGGCCAGGGGAGCTCACCTCAGTGAGGAGGATGGCCAGCATGTCCTGCCTCTGGAAGCGGATGGCCAGGTGCACGAGGGTGTAGCCCACGTCGAAGGCAGACGGGCGGTTCAGCAGCCGCACCTCGTCCGCCGTCAGCTGCCGGGCGATGTCCCCTCCCGACGACTTGTAGGCTTCCACAGCAGCTAAATCCCCTTCCACGACCCCTGAGGGCAGAGAAACAACACACAGCTCATTTCAGACAGCGAGGGAGCCATTCTGGAACGAGCCACCTCATTTAACAGCTCACCTGCAGCTGTTCTGTTAAAGGCCAAACAGACAATGATCAACTGCATAGCAAGAAACTTGCCAATTTTTAATTATTTTAAGCAGAAGACTACAAAATATTTACACTTACCTCATCTCTCAGACCATTTCTATTACCCACACTGGCTGGAAAATGTAAGAGAACAAAAGCCAGCTCAGAAGTGGACCCATGATGAAACACCAGCAGTACCAGAAAGTCATTTCTTCACAGTACAGAGATTAGTTTGATTATTTTATCTTCCCTTTTAGCACAAAAAATGAAATACGAATTAGAGCACAGAAACAGGATCTATTAAAAGGTTTTTGGACTAAAAGTTTTATTTTTTCCAAACAGTACAAATGGTACAAAGTATAAATTTTTCTCTTTAGCTCACCATCTCTGCCACTAATGGAGCCTGAGAGTTTCACTCAGGATACTCTACTAAAACTGAATTAAAGAGAAATTTAATACAATGTGTGTACCTTCTAAAGCAAGATGGGAGGAACAATGAATGACCCTAACATCTTCTAAAGTCCCTGGCAATCTTTGATTTCTGTACCATGCCTCATATCAAGGCCAATCATGCTGAATGTATTCCTTAGCTGCAATTATCAGAATACACTATCAGTAAGATGTAGAGCTGCTAACAGGATCTGTTCCAATATAAAACTTCCTAAATTTAGAAATTCCTTCAAATACGTTCTATTTTAGGTATGTGGTCCACGAGAGAACAGTACAGTGCTGAACTGAGGAAACAGAATGGTGTCCCTAAAGCCATTTTTACTGGAGAAGTAGATAGAAACTCACTCCTGAGAAGCAGCCCTTGTTGCAACAGCTCAAGCAGAGAAAAGCACAGATGACAAATGAGAAAAACTTGTCCCTATTTTCTGCAGCTAAACCTCCTTCCCAGCTCCTGAGTCAGCAGCTGAGTGGAGGCCATGAGGCTGGAGATTGAGAACCAACTCCATCCTTCACTTCATTTGCTCACCAAGACTCAAAAGCTGATGAACAGGAAAGGTCATCAGACCCAATCAGGACATTCACTCCCACTCAGGACTTGAAATAAAATAAATAAAGGAAAAAACCACAACACTTCCCATCCCCTCAAACAAACCTTTCATCCCAAATGAGCAAAAATCCCCTACCAAAATTAAAAAAACTCCAACACAACAAATTGAAGTGGCTGCTAGCAGAGAAGCACACAAACCATTGGCTTGCCTGTTAATCCAGGATTTAGAAAAGCATTCTCAGCTCAGCCAAAAAGTATCATTTTGAATGTTGAGATTATAAAGCTTCCAGAAGAAATGCAGGGGGGAAAATGGATTATCAGTGCAAGACATTTCTCTGCAAAGTTATCAGCTGTGCTCTGTAAGCCTCCACAGATAACAGTTTGATTATTCAACAGTGGTCTGAAGCAAAGAAGTTCCAAAACAACAATTCAACTGCACATTTGAGTCATACAATATCTACCCACTCATTCCAAAGTCCTAGCAGGCCAGGGCAGAAGGAAAACCATGCAGGACAGTATTTTTTAGTTTTCTGCTGCATGTGTCTGTCTCCTGTAAGGAAGACATTCCTGTTCCACTCCAGCATTACTGTCTCATTCAGTGCCTGCCCGTGTATTCTCCCCAGATGAGTTTTGTCTGTCCAATTTTAGTTCTTGCTCTGTAGGAGTAAGAAGTGCCAAGTGTAGAACTTTTATTTCCACGCAAACACATTTTTGCCACTGATTAGGCAATTCCTCATAGCTGTTGCAATGATAATTCCAAAAAAATATTCCAAATTGACATTTGTGTGTGTGTGTGCATTTGTATGTGTACAGATAACAAATCAAATTTCTCATGACCTGCACTCTTAAAACACCATAACTTGTTATACCACACCTTTGGCAAACCCAAGAATCTGGGGAAAGAAGAAATTTGATAGAAGAGTAAGTCCTCTGCTATCTTATGNAAAGACTAAAAGCCACATCACCCCTTTTCGTATTTTAACCACCCCTACTGACAGGGGAGAGATTCCTGTTACCACATCTGCACCTTCCATCACATCCCCCAAGACAAACACACCAAAGACCACCCAAGAGTGCTAGGTGGCCTCTCTGAGAATCCAAATATCCACAACTGATTTCAAAATTCGAACAAATAACCCTAAAATGATCTTTTGGTGACAGATTATCAGATCCAAATCACATTCCAGCCAGACAGCCTGTCAAGTAGTATATTTTACTACAGCCTACTACTGGGAAATCCATCATTTTAATCGTTCTTCCAGTCCCCCACTCTCAGCTGCTCATTATCATCCCACTCTTCATCAAACCTCAGCAACAACTGAGATCTAAGGCTGATACTGAGGTGGCCACGTGAAGTTTGGCAATGCCTTTTTCAAGCACTAACTACTACAAGCTGCAGTAAGGATCCAAATCAGTGACATGTGCTCTACGCAGCACTGCCAGTTCTGGAAGTTTATTCCCACGTCTTGCAATACTTGACATTTCTAAAAGCCCCATGTCCTAGAATTACTAAAATTGTTATATAAGTTGTCAAGTTAAAAAGTACATTTCTAAACTTTGTTCATGAAGTTTAAACCAATGATCAATTAATACATCCAAACCAGGCAAACTGAGTATGTTTTCTTGGCCTTATTTTTTCAAAAAAAAAAATAGAGAAAGGTATTTTTAGTGGTATTTTAGGTATAGGGTTGGTGTGCTACATGACACAAACCAGCACAGCTACAGTTCATGGAGAGATGGCAATGTGACTGTGTGCATGGACAGTATCTGGTCATCCTCTATTCTTAATCAAAACAGGTAAAAACTACTCTTTATAGCAGGGGAAGCATCAGGAAATGTTTTGTCTAGTCCAGCTCACTACTGCAGGGCTGATATTCCCTGGGCATTACAAGCCTCTTTGGCCCCTCTGAGCCACAGCAAGAAAAGTTAACATTTCTCTTTACCTGTTCCACCAAATATCTACTCCACTGTAGCCACTTCAGACGAAAAAGGAAATTTCCTGACACCCCATCATGTGCCACCCTGCTTACAGTGCCAGTCCATACAATCCAAGGCAGCAGTGAACACAAAATACAGTGATAACAGACAGACAGTCAGAAATATGAACCAGAAAACACAAATCTTGCCCCAAAACTATGAGGTGAATTTGCCCACATGCACCATGCCTGCAATTCTGAAATTCAGTATCACCATACGAAAATGAGACCTGAATAAGCTTGTATTGACAACAGGAGGCACATTCCTACAAAGGCTTTGATTTCTGTGGGATGAGCAAGAGCCTCCAATTCATTAAGTCTGTTTAAATAGAGCTTAAAACCCCCACTGTTTATGAGAAATATTACAGAAATATTTACTGATGTTATAATTCCCTGCATTTCACAACGCAGAAGTGCCTTCCACAAGCAGACTGAATCGTGTCCTGATCCAGCGCTGTGCCAGCTGGATTATTCCCCACTGACACCCACTGCATTCCCCAGACTGGTAAAATGTCAAAAGGAAGAGTGGCATTTGCCTTAAGATTGTTCCCAGAACACCCGAGAGCCTCCAGGAGCTCAGACCCTTGTGAGGGCACAGCCCTGATCAGCCTGAAAATGCAAACACATCCCAGTGGCTCAGTGCCTGCTCCTGAGCCACACAACCACAGCTTTCCTTAAAGTGGACTCCAGAAACGTCCCTTTGGTGTTCCCCTGAATACACCAGACTTTGCGTGCCCCCTAAAAAATTCTGCTTGCAAAACCTCTGACTGTAGTCTGACATCCTAAGGGAGAGGACAGAATGCCAAGTGCTGCACCCAAGTCATGAGAAAAATACAACTGCAAGTCAGAATTCTGCATTTACAGGTTCAACTGTGCTCCCATTTTGCAATTCAGGCATTTCCTCTTATTGGAAGACTTTCACAGCACCAGAAGCCAAGGTTTTTTTCTTCTTCTGGTAAAGCCCTGCCTCTTACAAACAGCACAGATCAGACATTTGCAATCTTAGTATATATTAGATGACAGAAATTAAGAAGGGTATTCTAAAAGACTAAATAAAAAAAAATATTAATCACCCAATTCCAACTCTTTGTACCATCTTGATCCTACCACAACTTTTATAACTTCCTTCTTCATTAAATGTCAATATTACCCTCATATTAAATAAGCCAGAATTAGCTGCTAAAACCAAACTATTTCAGCTTAAGGTGCTATTAAAGTTTATTCTTTAGAACATGTAAATATTTATAGGGTTTAGTGCAGTTACATACACTTGCAAAATCTGCAAGATAGGCTTACAAACATTTCTAGAAAATCAAGTCTCGTTTTTTTTAGCTGCACAATTCCAGTGGCTTCAAAGCAGCCACATAGAAAAGTTTCCAAGGAAAATACCACAGCACAGCCTTTATTTACTTCAGTATCTTTCTGATAGCTGTGGAGCACTGGCTGGCACAAGCTGCAAATGAAGTAGGCAAATTCTTTTGAACAGACTGATACAGTTGTGACTATCCAAAAAACAACCTGGGGATTAGGGATTTCTGGGATTCAAAGAGGCAGCAATGCCTCCAAACAACCGTGTTCTCCCATCTGAGAAGACTACAAAAGGAAACACTTCATCTTGAGCAGGTCAATTGTGCCTCCTGTGTGGGACAATGCTTTGAACTGCTTGGCAAGAGAAGGCAAATTTCTCAACCAACCAAGTTACACATTTTAAGTGAGAAGCTGAGACAGATCCTGCTGTAACATGAAATAGATCACAGAGCCCTGTGCTGCTTCTCTTCTGCCACAGATACAACTGCAAGTGGTCTGTCATATATATGCTCTCATTTACTCATCTAAGGATTAATCCTAAGATTGGTTTAAGTGCCAGCAAGTGAGAGGCTGATCAACTGACCCACTAAAACCTAATTCTGATACCTGTTAAGAATCTCTGCTCCTTTAACACAGACTGCTGAGGACCTGTGGCATTCTCTGGAGCCGAGTCAAACCTTCAGGTTCCTCCAGCTCTTCACCAGGGGCACATCAGGTGGCCATAAATGAAGTTTTTTGATCATAAATGACTCACAATTTCAGCCAGGGAAGAATTTCTCCTGAAGGAAGGACAGCTTTACAAGCAAATATGACACATCAATTGATAAAAAACAGGGGTAGTCTGAAAAAACTTTATGGGCCTCTAACACACCCTTCTGTTCCTTCTCTTTTTTAATTTCCAGGGCCTCCCTTGTCAGTATTAGCAAGCACACAATCAACAGTAGGTCACTCTCCCGGTAGCAACACAGAGAGAAACTTCTGTATATTAAGGTTTTTTTGATTCTTCAAGCTCAGCAACTTGCACCAGCTAAAAAAAAGTAAATACTTCCAAGAAGACGTGTACCTTAAACCTGGAGCCATGCAATGCACGAGAGGATAACTATTGGTTATTCTTTGTTCCATGCAAACAGCTCTTCTCCCTACATACAATCCATGTAGTATGTTTTGAATGTATCATTACAAAGACAAAGCAGCACAGATGTAAGAACAACTGTTTAAGGATGTTCTTTATCCCTCTCCAATCTGTCAGAGGCATCCACACCCCTTACTGCTTGCAGGGCTGTGCCCTAAAGGGAGGCCAGACAGTGCAAAATCATTGAAGTTAATTATTAAAGTTAACCATCAGTGCTTCTAAGGGAAATTGAAATAACTGGTTTTAACTTGATCATTTATTCAATTATTTTTAGCATAAAATATCACAGAGTTTAAGACAAGTAGTCAAGAGATCAAAGTAAAAGGATGTTTCAGGAGTTACGATTTTCTGCCAAGGAGTAAGGCAGGCAGAGTTTTCCCCAGTCTCAAAGATATACAAACACAAATTAAAGCATTTATGATAGGGCAGATGTACAAGGCACAGATGACAACACACAGAGCTCTCTCAGCCAGGTGAGAGTTGTGATCTTACGTCACTGCTACCTGGCACAGCGGCCGAGCCCTGCTTCCCACTATCCCAGGGGAACAGGGAAGGAGGCTGGGCTGTACAATTCACACCAGGGACTCTTCCCCTCCCAACCGTCCCCACAGGCACCATCTGCCATCCCCAGCCACGGCCAGCGTGGCAGGGCATCACCTGGCAGTGAGTAACCCATGCTGCACTTCCCTAAACAGTTCCAGCCTAGACTGGCACCAGCAAGGAAAGGTGCATGAGCTCTCCTGGCCTCCAGCAGCTTGTTCCCACCCATACACTTCCCACTCCTGTAGCACAGCATAAACAGAACCATCAAGGTTCAGCTGCACCCTGGATGTGATGAGGAAGCCAGTCTGAACTTACTAGACCAGCAGAAAGAAACAAAACCCCCACACCCCCCATAAAAACATCCCCTAACCCAGCTTCATTTTCAAACACCCAGGAGGAGAGAAAGGGGCACCTGGGACGACTCTGGGTGGCAGTGCCAGCTGAAAGCACCTTGTTCATGTCAGTTCCTTCAGGCTGCCTTTATGAATATTCAGAGCAGAGCCAGAGGCTCTGCAGGACACAGAGCAGGAGGTGCCTGTGTCTCCCAGAGCTGCAGGGCAGAGTGGGACACAGCCCAGCCAACTCCATACCAACATCTGGACAGGGAGACTCTCATTGCCCACAGGGTTTCTGAAGGCCTGGGTAACATATCTGGCACTAATTCAAAAAACTAATGGCATAAAAAACCCCCGTAAGAGAGAGAAAGCAGTTGACAAAGGAAAAACTAAGCAGACATACGTAGGAATACTAGGAATGAACTTACAATCCTTTTAAGGATGTACTGCAAAACAAGATTCATCACAGATTGCTCTAAATATTTTGGATTTGTTTAAGAAACACACTCTCAGTTTCACAGAGCTAAGAAGAACGTGTGCCTACTTGACCTGGGAGGCACCATCCCCACAGGGAGCTCTGGGCCATGACAGCAATACCCACCTTACTGACCTCAACCAAAAGAACACACTCTTGCAGCAGGTGATAAACAGGTGGAGGAGAAAGGAAAAGGAGAAGAAATGCAGTTCACTTTTGATCTAGCAAGTCAAGCTCAGGAGTTGCACTCACAACTGAGGAATCCCCAGCAGTGCCCTGCAGCACATACACTCTGCCAGCATCACTGTCAAATCCAGCCCTGAAGTGCCAAGAGATGGGAAGCTCCAGGGTAACACCCAAGCAAACTCTGGATGCCAGAGAGGTTTTATAGGCACAGCCATCCTCATCTATTTGTACTCCTTAAATCCACAGCCAGCTGGAACCAGCTTCACCAGGCCCCACAGCAACTCTTGATTGTTGCACGTCACATTCCGTAAGTCCCACAGGCCACCAGGACTGCCTGACAGTCTCTGCCATAGGTACCATAAGTTACAGAAAAGGTAATAAAGTTTAATTTAAGTATGCACCAGTTTCCTCCCCCAAGAAATGAGCCACCTTGGACTTAACACTAATCTTGTTCTAGGCCACTATGGTAGAAAACATTGGTGTTGTTGCAGAAACCATTTGTAATTCCCCTTCGTAATTTAAACTAGCATTTGAGCCACACTTACTCCAGTTTCTGCTAGGATTTTAATACATTTTAACCACATGAAATCAGTTTAAAATCACATCCTTTTCAGAGAGAATCACTCAACAGATACATTCACTCTGAAAAAAGCAAGTCGATAAGAAAAGTAACATTCAAGTACATTTGCTGGCAGAGTTTGAATGGGGGAATAGCACTAATCCTTCTGATTTGGAAGGAATACCCTCCATCAAGGAAACTGTTCATGCTGAAAGGCAAGAGTTGCACCCATCACATTTCATCCAGCCTGGATTTGCAAGGAATAGAAGCCTTGATGACATGTTTACTTACTGAGGTGGGAAAAACATTAATGGATACCTCCAACAGAACAGAAAAAAAAAAGAAAAAAAAAAGAAAAAAAAGAAAAAAAAATCACATGAAGATACAAACACACACCTTCTTAAGTCTACTTTATACACGTCTCTTTATGTGTCAGCTACAAAGAACAGATGTGGAAAAGAGTAGTCTGATACATGTTTTTTAATGAAACTTGACATTAAATTTAAAATTTAGTAAGAAAGAATTTTGTACTGGAGTTGAATTGTGAAGAGGGAGTTCAACCAAACAGCTGTCCTAAAGTATCACACATTTTCCTTGGTACCTTCTGATAGATAATATCTTCTAAGAGAAAATAAAATAACCACTCTGCCAAGAATTCCTCCTACTCCTTTAATCTTTATTTTTAACTTCAGGGGTTTAACTTTAAAACCCCGGGGTTTAACTTTTTCACATCTCTCCTACAAAAGACGGATTCAAAGCAAATGGACCCTCCACAAATGATTGAGCTTAAACTTGGAGGTTTCAATCTTAAGTTCCCAAATCCTAACAAGGCACCATCTGTTAGATGGAGCAGGGTAACACACAAACTCTTCGTCCATCACTGTTCACAAATTTACTTGGCATTTAACATGAACTTGTCCTATTTTATAATTTTGCTTGGCTAAGGACTGACAAGTGTTCAGCTCAGCTAAAACTTCCCAAGAGCTCCAGCTGGCAAACAAACAGAACTCACTAAGTCACAGCGACCCACTTGATTTCAATGGTAAAAACAGATGCTTTGGGGAAAATTATTCAACTGACAGTTAAACTGGTTTAAGTATGTCACACTAAGATCACCAGCAGAAATTCAGTTTATTGCTTTAATGATACTGGCTAAACTGGTGTATTTTTCCAGCACAGATACCCTACACAACAACCAGAGGCAAGCACAAGAGAATCCATGCAACCGCCATCAATATTCCTAAGGTTATTCCTATTCCAAGGAGCATTTGGGGGAAAAAAAATGGTATCTGTAATATGCAAAATGAAATTCTGAGATGAAGGACAGATAATTAACAGCTTTGTTTGCTGGTTCCTGTCCCCCCATCATGCCTCTCCCCCAGGAGTACAGTAGTGTGTAAGTTAGAGAAAGAAATCCATGAAAGCTTTCAGCAGGCAGCAGTAGCAATCAGCACACAACTCCACCTGTATCCTGCTTTTCTCACCAAGATCCCTTCAGACCAAATCATTGTTGCATTACAAAACTTCTATGAACATGGTTTTGGGTTTTATGTACAACTATATAGTCACAAGCAACATTAAATACTTGCAAACCCACGTTCTTAAATATAAATACAACCCTTCCCACACAGGTTACATCAGAAAGTGTGAAATATNAAAAATCAATTCTGAAGATCCAAAGGGAAAAAATAGCCAAATATTAAATACAATTGTTATCAGCATGCAAGGTAAATACCCTTGTAAGGCATAGGAACAACCTCCAACAACTGACCCTTGGTAATCAATACCATAAAAAGTACCACACAGAATTTCAGCTGCTTCATTTAAGAAGGAAAAAAGTTTGTAAGGAACTGGAGGTATCAGGAAATACTGAGGCATCTCTTTCCAAAAGGAAGGGTGCATATCTAACTATTCACACAACACAAAAATAAACTAGAATATTCATTAGCTCAGAGAAACCAAACACAGCATACCCACAAAAACATTTACACCTGATCAAATATGTTAAACAAAGCAGCTCCTCTAATTAGCTTTTTGATTACAACAACCATGAAGTGACTTTGTGAAACATTAAGGAACAGCATGAGACATACTAGTAGAGCTGGAGTTTCAAATGAAGTGTTTTACTCTAAAAATAGTTGCATATTTGAAGTGTTGAACCTGCTCGTATGCTAGGGCACACGATATCTGCTTCTGGGAAGCCACAGCACAGAAGTTAACTCACAAGGTCAATAACTGAAGAAAAACCTGCTCTCACATGGCTCTGTTCTTTAACAGCACCGCGAGAATTATCCAGCATTTCCTTGGAAAAGCACTAAAGTACAAAATCGGTATCTGAACGTTTTTTGAAGCAGCTGACTACAAAAATACTTTCAGAAAGGCTGTAAACATTTACAACACAGTATGTGTATTAATACAACATTATTACTTTCAAGGTCAGTATTACACATGCAGTTTCTTGGAGCTACATATTTTGGTGTTATTTTTAACATCTGACAGAGCATCTTGTACTGTTGCAAGCTCTACACTGTTTACAAATACTCCCAAGCTGCAGCTGCTGACTCTACAGAGCATGTCTTGCCATAGCAAAAAGAAGAGTAATTTTAATTATCCACTAATGGCATTTTTTGCATATATGCACTTCTGTAAATTGGCTTTGTAATTTTTCCACCTTTTGACAATTACATGGAACAACAGGATTTGGTTACAAGAATATCTATTTCTACAAAAGGTCAAAAAAGTCCAAGTACGCTTGAGAGACACGTCTAACCCTGTTCAGATTATGGATGAACTTCACAGCCTCTCTTAGCAGGTGCTATTTCAGGAACCTCTACATTTGGCTTACTTTTTTAAATGGAAATGCAGAGATAAAAAAAGCTGGTTTGAAATCAAATGCCAAGTTTCTGTTTTAATTCTTCATTCTCCCAAAATACTTTACCACCAGCACAAGAGCAGAAGGTAGCAGTAAACAACTTACCCACACAAGCATTTAGGAACAGCCAGTCAGTCTTTTTCATTCTATTTTTTATTTGCTTTAGTTTTTTGAAGTCAACTTCAAGCTCCTCCTTGCTGCCAACAGCTCCAGCCAATTCAATTCTTTGGAAGTCCATTTTCACCTCAGATTCACGTTTGGTTGTTGGTGGAGATCTTCTTTGGCTATTACCACTACTACAGCTGCCTCTCCACCGAGCCCTGTCTTGCTCGTTTATGATGGAAGAAGCCTCTTCTGTGTCTGCCAGTTCTATTGCTTCGATGTTGTTGGGTCTGGGGTGGTCACATACAACACATTTCCTGGCCTTGGCCCAGTTTTCATATGTACAAACAGAACAAGTCCAGTGCTGAGCCCTTGTGTTTAGTTTATTTCTGTCATTGTATTCCTCACACGGATCCACGGAAAAAGGGACCGGTCTGGAGCCGGAGCCCGAAGACTGAGGGGACTCCGTGGGACTCCTGGTCCTGCGCTGAGACAAGCACTGGGTACACCTTATAGCTCTTGGCCAGTTCAAGTACGTGCACATGTGGCACGACCACTTATTTGCACTTTCCATACTGTAGGATGACTTAACCCTCGGTCTTGCGCTGGAATCCGGGCATATCAAAGGACTGCTCCCTCCTTCAGTGCTCGTAGGATCCCAGTCCCTGCCGATATCACTGGAACCACTTTTGAAAGGATCTTCTGTGATAATTGTTCCACTGGGTCTCTGGGCACGACACATGGTGCACTTGATTGCAGAAGGCCAATTCTCATATGTACAATACTCACAGGCCCATTTGATTCCACGCTCTGTCATCGTGCACTCCTTGAAATGAACTGCGGCGGGCAGAAAGCTGAGGAGTCAGAACACACCATCAGTACACAGTGCCAGCAAAGGAGCTGTTCAAAACGACAAACAAATGAGATTTAACCCAGTGGATATAAAAATCAGGCTGGGCAAACGGGCAGTCTTTTTTATTTGATATTATTACAAAATCTAAGGGGAGTAAAATCACTACTAAAAGGGTAAGACTTGACCTGCCGGCATTTTACACGTAGAATTCAGGATTTACTAGTGCAAAAATGAGAAAAAAACTCAGTCCTGCATTTCTGAAACTCTTCAAATTTGACTTTGAAGACTCAGAGAATTCCAAACAAATTCAGAATATGCATTAAGCACTGAGAATACTGGAGAAGAGACCAGTACAGCTACAGAAACAAGTTATAAATATTAAATTATTAAAATAAAACTCAATATGAATACAGCAGTACAAGACAAGGAACACAAAGTCTAGGTCCTGTAATTACAGGATTTGGAAGGAAGGACTGTATCAGGTGGGCAGCTACACAGTGAGTAAGCAATTCTTTCAGAAAAGGAGGGTGTTGGAATTTACATAAAATACTTACAGTCTGAAAATTTTAGAAATGTGCTTAACCAAGACTAGGTCTTGACTGGACATCACCCATATCTGCAGTGTTACAAAGTGAAAATGCCACTTGAAAGCAAGCACAAGCTGTGTGCGTTGGCAGGCTAAGACTATTTTCATGTGACAAATTCAGATTTCAACGCAATTCCAACTCACTTTTTCTCTAATGAAGAGGGGATTCTGTCTTCATGCTGGCTCAGACCTTTTCTTCAGATTGCCAAATATGAAGGATGAGACTAAGCAGATAACTATTCCTGTAAACAAAATGAAAACAGACTCATTACAGGTTTCCTACTGGACCTGAGTAACCAGAAAGTTAATTATTAAATGCCACACCTATTCTAATCCCAATTTACTTGGTTAAACCCAGTCATGACCTGCTGAGGCCACGAGAGACCGGTTAAAATAAACCAGTATTTATAAAAAAACAGAGGCCACAGAAGTGGTCAATCCGTTGAAGTAAAAGGAGTAAATCCAAGCAACAAGTTCACACCAAAACATTACGAACACTCTCACTTGCAATCTGGAGCTTTGGATGGGGAAGGCAGAAAAGGCTTTGTGTGGAGAGCATAATAGAGGGAAAGGGTGAGGCAGGTAGATAAAGGACAAATAGACAAACGTACACACCATTTCCTCCCTTAGCCCAGAATAGTTAAAACTCAGCAACTTTGTTGAGTTTTACCCAGTGTGCAAAACTCAACAAAGCGCTGGTTTTAAGAATGCAAAACTGATTAAATACAAGCTTGTCACATCACTTGACCGACACTTTTTATTTATCATATTGCAACTCTCTCAGCTAACAAAGCCACCCAGAGCCTAGGAAACTAAAAGTCAAAAGCTGCACAACAGGATTCAATTCTAAATTGCACAACAGAATTCAAATTCAAAACTAGACACATCAAACCAAAAATTAGTTAATACCTGTTCCCCAAATAGCCGATGTTTTATGAGTTGGCACATTCTTCACTGAAATACCTTCCCACACACCTTGCTCTATCAAGGCACAGCTAAAACTTCTACTTAAATTTTCAGCCTTATTCCCACTATCTCTGCCTGAGGACTCTGGCACAGAACACGGGTTTTTTCCAAGAGCTCAAGTGATCTATTCACCAGATCAGGTGGCTGCATGAATGAGGAGCTATCGCATGGCCGGGACAGGGGAGAGGGCAGCACTATCCTTTTCCATAGCGATCCATATTTATGCTGCATGAAAGCAGAGCAGCAATCAGCAACACAGAAAGCTCTCTCAGAAAGCTCAGGTTCCATAGTACTGGTTTTAGCAGCCTGCAGAGAACTTCACTCCCACCTCTATGTTATAAAACTGTGTGAGACTGAGGAATGTGCTGAAAAGGCAATCAGATTTCCTGCTGCTTCCCCTCCACCATTCCTGACAGATGTCTGTGCCCATCTATAATGGGAAAAAAAGAGCTGGACCATACCAGGTGCCCCATATCTGTGACAAAGTAAGTGGAAAATGCATACATATATACAGTAGAATATAAAGTTAATTTGATTTTACTAAAGGTGACTTTGCAAAGAAGACTTTTTGGGAATTTTAAGGGAAAAAAGGTTTCTCTACTTTGCCAAAACACCTCCTACATGAGTACACCTGACACTAGGTTTATCTATTCCACTTGGTCAAAGCTTTTCCCCCAATTCCCAATATAAGGTTTTTAATTACTTTCTTAATAAGCTTCTTCTCTCTAGAAACAGTAGAGTTTTTTTAGGAGTTAATGTTTTGTAGTTAGAAACACAGGAGAGTTGAACAGGGTTTTCAGAACAGAGAAAGCAGGAGCACACTGCCTTTGCACCTGACAACTGCCACCAAGAGATTGTGCCACCAAGGACCACCAAAAGTGGCTGTCCCAATATTCCAATGCTTGAGAATAATTCCTACTGGAGTAGAAGTTGGTGTGGTTGGAGTAGGTGAAGCTTCCCATCAAATCCACAAACAGTGTGTGATGGGTATCTGTAACTATACATGGTTTCTTCCCTGCCCTAGTTTGTAAGGCCTTAAACAAAGCAGTTCCCATTGCAGACAAATCCCAACCCACATTTAGGATGGGGCATGGAAACAAGGCATCATCTGTTTTAGTGATATTAAGACTGGGAAAGGAGATTGCAGCTCAAGTCGGAAAGCAGCTGGCTGCAAAAACAATCTAAACAAGTACTGAGATACTACTTTGGAAACAAAATAGCTCAGGACATCCCACGTTATAGGAAGGCTTTCATACATATCACAAGATCAGCTTTTTAGCTGCAATTATTTCCCATGTCCCTTAAAAAGCAGATGCTTTCAGACATAATTCTTCAGACATAATTCTTAGAGAGGCTGAGCACCTGCAGCTTTGAAAGCCTCTGAGATATGAGCTCACCTCCTCAGAACACAAGGCCTCGGGTTATTATGAAGCAAAGAATATAAAAAAGCTCAATACAGCAATGCAATTTCTCTTCCTTGACAGCTCTGCCAACACCAAGTACAGTGAGGAAATTGAGCATTGTTTGGTTGGTTTTTTTATTGTTTTACTGGTTTTCACTTGATCTGACCTCCAATTCTACCCACCACAGTAGCTACCCATGGATGGGTCTGCTGGGAGCAGAGCTGGAGGTCAGAGACACCAGACCCGTCCAATCTTGTTTATGCCAGGAACTCCAGTGACAAGGAGAAATGGCTGCACACTGAAAGGGACAGGTTTAGATTAGGAATTAGGAAGGAATTGTTTCCTGTGAGGGTGAGGAGGCCCTGGCACAGATTGCCTGGAGAAGCTGTGGCTGCCCCCGGATCTCTGGAAGTGGCCAAGGGGCTTGGAGCAACCGGAACAGTGGAAGGTGTCCCTGGCCGTGGCAGGGGATTGGAACAAGATGAACTTTAAGGTCCCTTCTAACTCAGACCATTCTGTGATTCTCTGATTTACTGGTGATACAGCATCACCATCCAGCCCCAGCAGTTTGAAGCTTATTACATTTTTTCCCGATTACTTCTTTGACTCTGTTTTTAAGTTAACTTGTTATTTTAGATTCCTCACAGGGGAGAAGCTGAATCATGGAGTGTGTCCTCTTACAGAGAAATAGCAACACAGTGACTGTGAAGTGCAGGTGCATGCCTTTATGTCCAAAAAGCATGAGCAGACAAGAAATTAAAACCCACAAAATTTCAAACAAATTCCAGCTGATCAGTTTAGACAGTGTGCTGAGTATTTTCTGGACACACTTGTAGAGTAACTCAATACACTGAAGAGAAAAAATATATTAAATTCTGATAAATAAGGAACCAAAAATTAAAAATCAAAACCTTATCAGATCACCCTTTTACTACATACAGTCAGTTGTAAAAGGTGACCTAGAATAACCAGAAATCTGCTTTTTGCTTTGCTTCAATTTTTAAGAACGTTCTTCTTTTTAGGTGCACAGGAAAACACAAAACGGCTCACAGAAATGGGGAAGAAACAATGAAGTTCTCAAATACCGCTTTTGTGACAGGATATATTACACTGCCCTCAATTTAATTATTCGCTGGGTCCAGAAGATGTTTTTCCTTTGGCTCAAACAAGGAACAATATGGAGCTCCACTTCATTAAATGATCAAGCCCTCTCTGTAAAGAGGCCAGATGCTGATTTAGACCAGTCTACACTACGGATTTTTTGCTGGGACGGTGCTGGCATCTGTGCTGGCTGAAATCTTACGTAATTACACCGATCAAATCAGCGTTCCCACCTCGAATTCATTTTGTTCATGTCTATGGATTTTCAAATAAAACTGCTCCTGTGTTTACAGGGAAAAAGGGAGCTCAAGGTGCCAGCTTCAGCCTCCGGCAAGACTTGCAAGGCAAATCGAGAACCACCCTCCTTCCCCCCATGCAGCCACCTCTCATAGGCTGCTCCAAAAAGAAAGGTAGGCTGGTTTCTTTATTTTAAAAACACTAAAGCAGCTTTTCAGATGAACACAATAAGTGTTCCTTTAGAAGTACCTTTTTCTGAAAGAAAATTAACTCTATAACCAAATGCAGAATCTATTAATTCAGCACTTCAGGAGTATAGAAATAAAACCTTACACAAATCCTAGCTTAATTTTCCAAGGTGGACATTTACTGACTTTCTTCTCTTACCTTACCAAACTTACTCTACCTTCAGCTATTTGCTGTTCTTTCTCAGTAATTCAGTATAAGCCTCCACAGATCAGTATATTAAAAGCAGAAAGCTTGAACTTGGGCTTCTATAGTTTGATGGGAGCTAACAATAAGCTCCATTGTCATCTCTGTAAATGGATTTTAAGAAAATTATGAACCCTGACCTCGTCAATGGAACAAACAGATCAGATCAGCACTGAATTTGGAAGCTTTGCAGTAGTATCTATGTATTATAATAAAGAATGGAAAGATTATTGTGGAGTCGCAACACAGAAGCATTTTCTGCATTAGCCCAAACACACCGAAGCAAGGAATTTAATAAGCAAGCTTAGTTTGCTTTGGTTTTTAGGACAGTTCTTTAAAAAGGCAACAACTCAGTCCCAAACAGAGCAGCAAAAAGGAGAAAACGCTCTGTCATCTCAGCAAAAGAGCACTGAAATAATTTCCCACAAGCTGCTCTATGAGGTGGGGGTTTTACTTAGGAAACATTGATTTGCTTAAAGAACTCCAGCTGGCTGTTTGCAGTGCTGACAGCAGGGACTGGACCCAGACTGCAGCAGCCACAGAACGCAGAAACCCTTCTAACCAAACAGATCCAAGCAGGACTGGGAGGCTTCTGTCAAACTGCATCGTCCTCCCATCCTCAGGGCAGCAAGAGCGCGGCTCCAACCACGCGCGGATCGCCCCGGCTCTCCTGAGGAGTGGAGCTGCTCCCCTGCTCCCTCCAACGCCGGCAGCAGGGACGAGGCTGCTGCCTCAAGACAAGCGTCACCCAGCTAAGAGTGGCACAAATCTGAATTCCATGAAACCCCCAATCACTCTCATGCACATCACAACACAATCTATAAACTACAGCATTGATGGTGCGTGAGAAAACCCCCTGAAAATGTTTTAGCTGGAACTGAGCAACTATTTACAAACTAGCAGGTTAAGTGACTTCTAACATCTTCTTCAGTTTTGATAGTCCAGATCACCAAAAATACTCCTTACTGTAGGTTTGTAGATATGACCTGCCTCACTACCTGAAACTTTTCATCTTATAAATGGGGAACGAGTTAAAATCCAGGAGACTTCAGCTCTCACAAAGAAACAGTGCAAGAAACACAGCTCTCTTAACCAAAAAAAGCAAGAAAGTAAGAATTAACTTCTGAACACATTCAGAAGTCTGTTCATTGGGTGAATTCAGATGGGTTTCATCTACATAAAATTAATAAAAAATTGTTTTCATTCTGCTTTATGAATTCATATCTCATTTCAATGTGTCTTAAACCTACTTTATTAGGTATTTATGGTATTCAGAAAAATTACGCTGATTTTGCTTCGGCTTTCTTTTCAACATTCTATTCACACTTCCAACCCAACTGCTGACTTTTCATAAGCAGAAGAATTTATATGCAGCTTTAATGCAAGAGGATGTCCAATTTTGCTAATGCTCCATGCAGTAAGAAGGAAAACATCTGGGAGGTTTCTGATCTTTGGAGACACCTAAAATACAAGACTGACAATGAACTTTAGGATTAGGTCGACAACTTAATGTAAACGGATGCTTCTGCAAAAGCTGGAAGCTCATTACAGAATTGAGAGATATTTGAGAATAGTAAACATCTTCTCTTTCTGCTGTCTTTTTTTTTTATTTTAATGTTTATCTCTTGAAGCATTTCTGTGCTCTTAGCCACTACAGTTAACCCTCTTGTGTAACTACCATGGTGCAAGTTTGCATTGTATTCGTTACTCATCTCAAATGGGTCAAACTTCATCTAGCTCTATTAAATTTGTGACTAAAAGCTAGGAAAATCTTCACTGCTGAAAAAAAACCTATAAAAAGCCAGGAGCAGCAGCCTGCAGTTTGGTTCTCTTTCTCTGTCAGGGCTGCTTTTTTGTTTCAAGTTCAGTTAAAAGAGAACGACTGTCCAGATGAGACGTTACTACACATCAGGATGGACTAAATACGACTGCTTAGAAACCAACACCATTTGGGCAAACGAGGGTAAGCAGTTTAACAGTTACATAATGCACATCTCCCACACAATACTAATCAAAACCCAAGCAGAATGACTTAAAATAATGAGCGATGATAGAGCATTTGCATAAATACAGCCAGCAGCGTTTAATGAATTTGACCATGAACAGCAACAGATGAATACTGACTTAAGATCTACAGTAACAAACATACACAATAAAACAACAGAACTGTTAAAATTTCATTTTAAAAAGACATTAGCCTTAGACAAAGTACAGAAGTTGAACAAGATGTTTCTTTATAAAAAGTGAGGTCAAATACAAAAACAGTTTATCTGTGTTTAGACTGTGCCTCAAACACCAGACCCATTTTTGTTTAGCTCTCAAACCATCCTCACACACGAGGAGGAAAACCAGATGCCACGCTCTGACTGAAAATACACTGTGCAGCCAGACATCAAAACTCTGAAACACTTGAACGTGTCCAACAGCAGGAACATTACACCAAGACTTGTACATTTTCTAGTAATTATCCCCTGGACCTCCTCAATACTGGCTGACCATAAATTAGAGCAGGGCTACACATGCAGTCACCATTTGGAGGAGGAAAACCACCTGCCTCCAAAGGAAACATGGAAACATGCTCAGCATCCACTATGGGGCAGTTTGCTCCTAATTGATGGCAAGGCACATTCAGATCCAGCCAAAGACTCTCTTTGGTACAAGCATTTGCAATTGGAATATACTTAAGGCAAGTCCCAGTTCAAGTGAGCCAAACAAACTACGACTCATTTTATCCAGTTTTTCCTAAGATGCTGGCAAGGCAGCAAAGTATCAAAAAGAGGGAAAAAGAAAAAATAGTAGCAAAAATGCTATCATCACAGCACACAAAGTCCACTAGTGTGGATGCTGCTGCTTAACACAGTGCGAAGAACTAATGTCAAATATCACAGGGAAAACAAATCCAAACTCCTTCTAGAGACAGAATGACACCAGTTCTTTCTTTTTAAATCACTTTTTTTTTTAACCATACTATTAGTAATCTGTATTTTGGTCATAATCTATATCTCTGAGCTAATCACTGCAGGGTACTCTGCACTCCTGGAAAGTTTCAGAGTAACAGCTCTAAAACAGTAATTACAGGTTCTGCAGTGGGAGTAAGTTTCTACTAAAAGCAACACTGAACAACCTTCTTTAAATAAACCCTTTAAAAGCCATGAGGTGACACTTCTTTTTATCCCTGCCAAGCTAAACAGCAACGGGGAGGTCAAAAATAAAAAAAGTAACTAGTCCAGCAGCCCATCTCAGCCCTTCAGCAAGACAAAAATGAGCTTCTCAGCGAGCACCCAGTAAGGGGAAGCCTTGGCAGGTAAAAGCTGAACCCACTGGCCCATCTGTCAGAGGGTGTCAGTGACAACCAGAAGTCGTTCAGATGCCAGGACAAAACACCCCCGGACTTACCAAAGCAGTGAGAACCAGTAAAAACCAAAAGTATATCATCAACAGTTCTCGAACCCGAGACCTGCAGATTGAGGCTGTTCCAGGGGAGTACTGAAATAAAAGCAAGGAATAAATATGCCAGCTGTCTCTACACATCCCTGCTTAGATACTGGGAAGAATGATTGGAGACTCAAGGAATACTTTCAAGCCCATTAGCCTGAGAGAAGCACAAGTCAAGCTCTCACAGTGCATTTATGGTCCCAACAACCACAAAAAACAAGACTCTCTCAGAAACCAACAATCATAAAGCAAACTTCCTATTTTTTTGCTGGAATTATACACATTTATGAGATTTATGACAGATGTTTTTCTTCCCAGATAATCAACTGACTGCACCAAGAACCACAGAGTTTTTAAATGAGCGGACCTATAAAAGTGTGTGTAAATTCCAAGTCACTGAAAGATTACTGATCAAAACAGTGTTAATACACTGGGAAAAAAACCAAAAAAACCACCATACCCTAGATCACTGAAGTTTATTTTTCCTTACGAAGTCACATAAATCATGGTTCTGACCGTTTTCTTTAGCTCAGGAACCCCAAATTCTGAATATCTAGAGGTTACCAAGAAAACCAACATACCTTACCAAAGCTTCTTAATGCCCACAAACCCCTCGGTAACCCCAGCTTTCTTTGATTTATTAAAAACAGCTTCTCACCACCAGATGTTAAACCAATTTGAAGTCAAAGAACCACATGGAGGGTTTTGAAACCTTAACATTTGATTACAGAAGTAATGGCAAACATAACCCAAATAAAACAGCACCGTGTCTTGGCTTCTGGCACAGCAGGAGGGAGGGGAAGGGGAGAAGACTGCAGCCTCCTTGCTCACAAGGCACAGCTCCAGACACAAGTCCTGCTTACACAGCCTTATTTACACGTGCCAAAGCAGACACAAGCCCATCCTTCCAGCCCCCTCATTCCCTGGACAGCAGGTTACAGGTCTACTTTTCACTTTGTACCTAGTTCTAAGTACTTCAGGTATTTTCAGCTCAGTTCTGAACTTAAAGACAATCTTAAATCCTGTGTCTTCTCCAGCATTTTTCTTAGAAGGAATAATTGTCCTTAATTTAAAATTTGCAAGCCATTCTCAGAAAAAAAAAAAAATAATTCAACTTAGTAGACCATAATAAAAAATAAACAAACAAAAACCAAAAACAAACCACGCAGTAGTATCCTTGTCTTAAGAACAAGCAGAACAGATTACATCAGGACAAACCCAAATAACCAAAGGGAAAAATGCCAACTTAATTATATCTCCTGTGCAGTAGAAAATGCAAAAGGGCTGCAAATTTGGCTGCTTCCTAGGCAAGATGCTCTGTACATACCAGTCACTATCAATCTTTCCACTGTCTTACCTCCCCATGTTCCTTGTAAAAAAATCTACTATTCCTTCTGCTTTCTTGAACCAGGGACTCCACATGAGCCCCCCTCCTGAAGACAGTTCCCTCTTCAAACATCACCGCCCTCATTCCCTGCTCCATCCCCTCCACACCTCTCCTCTCCCTGGTCTTCACCAAAGTGAGCTTCTGCATAAATGGGACATCAGCACAGGAAAAAAAGTTGGTCTGAAAAATGCCAGGTGGACATGACTCTAGTTTGAGTACAGAGCTCCTGAACACCTGCCTATGCCATGAAAGAAGGAAACACAAAATCATAAATATTATTACAGATTAACACACTCTCAGAATTGTTGTTGGAGCATGACAGTTCTTCTTTTAAAGTGTGTTAACTGGCAGATCCCAAAGAGGTAATTATTAATCTTGCACATCAAGAAAGTTCCAAAAGCATTAACTACATTCATCTGTGCTCCAGCCACCAATGATGCAAAAATGAGCACAGTCACAATCCTGTGCAAGCTGAAGAAATGACAGCTACACAAGAAACGCTATGAAAAGTACCAGGAAAGTGTCTGGATCACAAATGTCTGAAATCTTAATTTGAAGACAGACATTGTAAGGTGTAACAAAGTCCATTCAACTGACATTACAAAGTTGCAATTATCTATGTTACTAAACTGATATTACCAAGCTACACCATCTGACAAGGGAAATGGCAAACTCCTCATCAGCTGTGTTGAAAAAAATTCTCTTTTCAACTTTGCCTTGTTTCCCTCCTCATACATAGTACTATTTAAAAAAAAAATAAAAAAACTAAGAACTCTGTTACAGCTAAGCCAGCCATTTTCAGCTGCCAAACTAAAGTTTAGTTCCATTTTAGTACCAAGAGACTGTGTATCATAATTCAGGCAGTTAAACTGAGGATTACTTGTTGACATCAATTTTGAACAGCCCAAAATAACCCAGTCTTCAAATTTTGGGGGGAGGAAAGGGCATGAGATTACTAAGAGAACTGGCAGTAGCAGTTTAAATGCTTTGCTGTGATTAGCAGAGAGCACATCACGACAAAGGATGTATTGATCTGAAGTAGTGCTAGAACTGATATTGCAAAGAGAAGCTGGAAAAAGAAACATTAACACCCAAGTTAATACCACATGAAGGAGCCAGTAAATCTCACTTTAAAGTGCCTGAGAGAACATTTGATTATTTGATTGACTGTATTAAAAATAACCTTCCATTCAATCAGTAAAGTATTTCCTACTTACACTTCTGACTTATTTACAGATCCTTCTTGCAAAGGGCACCAAAAATGGGCGGGAATTTCTGTCCCTGAGGAATTTACAGGTCAAACAACATACAATGAGAACGGCCACACACAAAGCTAAAAATGTCCCTTTGACCCATTCTGAGCTGGAATTAGCCTCCAATTAAAATCACGCTTCCGTGATGAACCCCGTTGATGCTTTTGTGCCACCCAGCATTCCAATTACATTAATATTTGTAATTATACTTCTGAGAAAATGCTAATAGACAAAACTCCACAAGAAGAGATCATGGCCTCACCGGTGTCACCCCCACCTACCTGCCCTTGCTTAAGCAGCAAAAGGAAAAACAAAGGTAGCAATTTCTTTTTCCTTCAAGAGAATTACACCACATAATTAGAGTTTCACAAATCCCACGAAATGGGATTTATTCTCTTTGCATGCTGTGACAGACTTAAACCAGAGGTGATCTTTCACATATGACATTCCAGCTCCACAAGCTGAGACACCAACTCAGCTTGGCCTTCAGAAAGAGGCCAGCAAGAGTTCCAAAACACCTCCTGCTGCTCACCTGTTCCCCCCCTCTGAGTAACCGGTGAAAAAGGGGGAAAAAATAAATGAGCCTCACAAATCTCTTCTGTGAGACCGATAAGCAGATGGAAAAACAAAACTAAATACAACAGATCCCTCCTCAACTACTGTTAAAAGGTTCTGCTCACAACAGAGCAAACTCTAAGAAGAGAAAGGAGTTACTACACAGAAGACATCTCACCTTTCAATTCTTGCACCAACAAATGCATCAAAGCACTAAACTCACATGCCAGCTCCACCACTTGTGACACCGAAGCAGAGACTGTTCAAGCACAGCACAAAGCCCATCAAACAACGTTTGTTTACTACATCAACCCCCAAGAATTCCAGAAAAAGCTGTCATTATTGCCATCGCTGAAAGTCACCGTGGCAGCAGAAAGTTCTCCGCAGCCAGGCTGGTGCCAGCCGTGTGGGACACCCGGATCCATCTTCTCCATCATTTCTCCCACCCGCTGCTCCCAAGGGAGCGGTGACTTGCTGTGGGGACAGGCTGATTCTGTCACTCCCAAGGAAGGACTCACAGACACATCCAAAGGACTCACAGACACATCCATGACCTCCGCAGACAAGTTTATCTTATCCTGCCAGGAAGCTGCTGCAGTCTGGGACCGTGAAGGCAGACAGAGAGGCGCTGGCAGCGTGGATTACCAAGGTCTGCCTCTTTAATCCAACTTTCCTAATTTTTCTTTGGACTTCGGTTCCCAAGACAAGCTCAATTTTGAAATACTTCTCACACTGTACTTTACTTCTGATAATGCATGGACAATAGGTGATTCACAGAATGAATCACAGAGTGGTTTGGGCTTTAAGGGACCTTAAAGATATCTTGTTCCAACCCCCTGCCATGGGCAGAGACACCGTCCACTGTCCCAGGTTGCTCCAAGCCCCGTCCAACCTGGCCTTGGACACCTCCAAGGATGGGATAGGCAATATCATGGAAGTTCTGCTACCCAAAATCCACAGACACAACCCATCACTCCCATCACCTACTCCACCACCGCGTGCAGATCCACACAGGCACATCCGAACACGAACAAAATCAAACCGGGAGGGTGGGAAGAAGTGGGAGGGAGGCAGCACAGGCATGATCTCACCCAGGCACACCAAGGCACCACAGCCCGGGGTCCGGAGCAGCAGCCACGGGAGAAAAAATCCGAGTTTCCTGCCTTTGTACCGAGGCTGTGCCAGCCTGCCTTCCCTCAGCAAACCGTTCCACGCGGGACACCGATCGCAGCGGGATCTGGGGCCGCGCCGGANTGCCGCGGCCGCGGGCGCTCCCACTCGGCGCGGCAGGGGGGGGGAGGCTCTGCCCGCACTCCTCTAATGGCGGCGGCCGGAGCGGCCCAAAGCAAAATAAACCCCCGCACGGCCGAGCAGCACGTCAGCGCGGCCTGCCGCCCTGCGCGCCGCCCATTGGCTGGGGCCGCTCCGCCTTCCGCCAATGGGCGAGCGGCTCTTTGCGCAGAGCGGTGATGTCATCGCTGCTGCGGGGTGCCGCTCGTAGGACGGGCGCCAGGGGGCGCCGTCCGTCCCGGCCCCTCAGGGCGGGTCCCGCGGGACCCTCGGTGGGCATTGCGGGCTGCCCTTCCCGGCCTTTCCCGCCCTTCCCGTACGGGGGCCCCCAGGCACCCCGTGACCTTCCCCGAGCCAAACGTGCGCCTGGGTCGCCGGCGGTAACGCGCAGAGCGTTGTGGAGTGCAGACGAGAGCGTACTCCTTCCCCGTGGCTCCGCATCCACCATGGTGCGGGGTATATGGACATCGGAGTTCCTGTGGGAATAGTCCGTCAAAGATCCTCCTTGTGATGGCACATGGCCAGGCAGCAGCCGTGGAGAACACCGCTTTGTGGCAGCTGATCACAGAATCACTGAGGTTGGAAAAGACCTCCGAGATCACCGAGTCCAAGTTGTGCCCGATTCCCACCTTGTCCCTAGCCCAGAGCGCTGAGTGCCACATCCAGTCCTTCCCTGGACACCTCCAGACAGGGTGGGGAAGTGACCACCGCGACTCTGAGCTCTTCCCAATGTGTAAATCACCCTTTCTGTGAAGAAATTCCTCCTAATACAACCTGAACTTGCACTGGCTGNGGCGTCTCCTCACAGCCCCCCCGACCCCGCTCTGCGGGGTCGACTCTGGCTCACTTCGCCCCCTTTCCCCCGCACCCCCTCGTCCTGCAGCGCTGCCCGAGGAGGGCAGTGAGAGCGCAGGGGCTTTACCTCTCCGCGGGGATCCGTCCCTCAGTCCCTCAGGAACACGCTCGGAGCACTGGGAGCCGCCTGCGCCCCGCGCCGCCCCNCAGCACGTCAGCGCGGCCTGCCGCCCTGCGCGCCGCCCATTGGCTGGGGCCGCTCCGCCTTCCGCCAATGGGCGAGCGGCTCTTTGCGCAGAGCGGTGATGTCATCGCTGCTGCGGGGTGCCGCTCGTAGGACGGGCGCCAGGGGGCGCCGTCCGTCCCGGCCCCTCAGGGCGGGTCCCGCGGGACCCTCGGTGGGCATTGCGGGCTGCCCTTCCCGGCCTTTCCCGCCCTTCCCGTACGGGGGCCCCCAGGCACCCCGTGACCTTCCCCGAGCCAAACGTGCGCCTGGGTCGCCGGCGGTAACGCGCAGAGCGTTGTGGAGTGCAGACGAGAGCGTACTCCTTCCCCGTGGCTCCGCATCCACCATGGTGCGGGGTATATGGACATCGGAGTTCCTGTGGGAATAGTCCGTCAAAGATCCTCCTTGTGATGGCACATGGCCAGGCAGCAGCCGTGGAGAACACCGCTTTGTGGCAGCTGATCACAGAATCACTGAGGTTGGAAAAGACCTCCGAGATCACCGAGTCCAAGTTGTGCCCGATTCCCACCTTGTCCCTAGCCCAGAGCGCTGAGTGCCACATCCAGTCCTTCCCTGGACACCTCCAGACAGGGTGGGGAAGTGACCACCGCGACTCTGAGCTCTTCCCAATGTGTAAATCACCCTTTCTGTGAAGAAATTCCTCCTAATACAACCTGAACTTGCACTGGCTGCAATTTAAGACTCCATCCTCTATTTCTTATTGGCACTTGGGAAATAATTTGCCATGAAACAACTGAAGGAATTAATAGGAATCCAGAATCCACCAGGTGCCATGGTCAGGTTGATATGGTGGTGTTGGGTCGTAGGTCGGACTCAATTTCAGAGGTCTATTTCAATCTAAATTGATTCTGTGAAATAAATTTTAAACATCTCCTCCACATTTTGATTCCAGTCATTCCTGATTCGAGACAGTGAATGTGTGGGATTGGAGTTCGGGAAGTCACACTACCCAAAAGGACTCATCCAAGCAGCAACCCCACAGTGCAAAGCCCATTCCTTTCCTGGGAAGGAAAGACCATCAACAGCAGCTCTGCCAGCTTTTGGGTTCAGTCCTTGTGCTGGCTATGCAATATTTTTTTGCTTTCCACTCGTAAATTGTGAGACTGCATCTTCCTTAAGCTGCCATTGTAGGCTCACCGACAGAAAATGTGTATTTCTCAACATCCTTGCTTTTCCCCCATCATTTGAAAACCTGATTTTTTTCCCTCACTTTTTTTCCCCACAACTTTTTTTTTTCTTTCAGGCTTTCTCAGAGGTTTTAGCACTTTTTTATTTCCATGGTTTCAGTCCCCATTCCCAGACTGTGTTGGATAATGCCTTGGGCTCGGTATTGCATTGGGAAACTCATCCAGGACCAGCTGGATCCATCCCTTCTCCCTCAGTCAGCATAAAAGGAAAGCACCTGAGATGTTCCAGCAGAGCAGCGCTAGAGAAAATCCCTTTGTCCAGCAGGCAGACAACCAGGACTGGAGTTGGGACAAGTAAAATGTAATTACTTATGGAGACTGAAATAGAAATTTGTCTTCATTTGCAATTAAATTAGTTCCCTATAAACATTGAGAACTATTGCAGGGGGGGAGGGTAATGCGATTTCTCTGTCCCAGACTAATTATTTACTAAATTCTCTTTCTGACTCCACTGAACAAGTTGGAGCATTTCTCAAAACATAGCTGTAAAAGAAAGGGGGAACCTTTTTTTTTGTTCTTTACATTTGGATAAGACTTGGATAAGTCATGTAAAATAAATATTCCTTATCTTAAGGAATTTTACTATCTCTGTGCTTAGAAATCATCCAGAAAATGTATCCCTTGCTCTTGGCACCTAGGCAAGATGATGGAAGAGCTGTTGGGGTGAATTCTAAATGCTGTCCCAACTGTGCAACATTGGAAATTTCCAGAAATAATTGTTATAGATCAGACTGCATAAAAAGATATGAAAATACAAGGAATATCTTAGAACCGTAGACTCATAGAGGGGCTTGGGTTGGAAAAAAAGTTATGGCCAACTGAAAAAAAAATAATTCCAAAGAATTCAATGATTCTAAGAGATTTTAACCTCTCCACAGTTGGTCTGCAGAACAGAAGCATTCTGAGTAGTGAGAGAGGTCCCTGGATAGTATTCAAAGGAGAGCATGTGGTCAAATTGAATTTGAAAATATTTACCAGAGCAAAAGCAAATCCTGGGCTGCATCTCCCAATTACCTGACATTTTTGATGTTGGTGACTTTATAGCTAAGGCCATGTCTTTGGCTTTAGCTCAAAAAGCTGCTGGTGTCTCCTTCCAGGTTTACCTTGCAGGAGTTTGCCATTTGTTCTAGACTTAAACAATAAAATACAAGAGGAATGACCTTTCAGCAGTTTAGTACATTGATATTTACACATATAATTTATCCAAGAAGAGCTTTCAGACTTCTAATTTGGAGAGAAATCACATGACTTGATAGCCCAGTCCTCAATAGATTTGGTATTTGATCGTCTTTTCTTTTTTTTTAAATGTCAGAAAGATAATTCTATTTTTGTTAGAGGTAGCAGAAGGTGTAAGCAAGCACTGATTTCCTATATCCCACCCAAAATTTTCATTTCCTTTCACCAGTTTAAGGAGAAATTTTAACTCCCTAGGAAGGAATTTGGAACAGTCATACTCATTGGACAGCTGAAGCTGTTATTTTGGGAACCTTCCTTTGCAGAGCTGGATTGCTCAGGCCTTGAAGCTCGTGTGCCTTCACACAGAGTTGTACAACTACCCTGTGTGCCTCACAATAAACCCACGGCAGAACCACCAGATAAAAATGTCATTTGCACTTATATCTGTTCCAGCTTTCTTTTTTCCCCACTTCTCAAACATCATAAATCCCTGTTCCTGTAACTCCCCAGCTTCCTTAGCCATCCTAACTCCATCCTTCCTTCCTTTCTTCCTGCTCCTCCAGAACAAGAACTGATAGTAAATCTCCTTGTCAGAGCTCACAGATTTGATAAAACCCAAGCAACGTGCACGAACGATGTGATTTTGCAGGAATATCTAGCTCAGAACCCCGTTGGTTCCCATCCTTGCCAGCCTGGAGCTGCCCCAGCAGCCTGGAACCCTTTGTGCCTGCAAGGTGTGAGCCTTGCAGGCAGCCAGCGAGGCAGATGGCTGGGAGGTTCCCTTCCTTTTCTACAAAGAATTTATAAATTTAGAATTTTTTCGGCTCAACCCCGAGTTGCAATTTGCCGCTGTCTCCTATTAAACACGAGCGCTTTGCCTTACAAGATGCCCAGTTTTTTTTCTGTCCTGGTGCTCGCTGTTAGTAAAAGGCCTTTCCCTCAACCCTCCCTGACGTTTCTGTTCTGATTCACCCTGTTTATACCCGAGCAAATGATACCCAAAGCTATAATTAGAAAGCAAGCACTGAAACATTCCACAGGAGCACATTTGTTGCGTGTAGTAGTGGGGGGGACTCAGCGACGCAAAACTGTGCTTCAGGTAAGCAAAAAAAAAGACAAAACCCTAATTATTTTCTGCTGGCATGGAGTGGTTTTGTGCTGCAGCAGAATTACCTCAGCTTGAGTGCAGAGATTACATCTAGTTAGTGATGTCTAAGTGCAGATCTTGCTCTTATGTAATTCTCTTTACCCTGGTAACTCCTCGCTCTCAGGCAGAGCGCCGGCTCCCATTAGGAGATTCATCCTCAGCTTATCCAGGAGCAGGGATGTACATGCTCACCAGATGGTTATTTCTCACTAGCTGAACTTTGGATATGCAGAGCCCCCTACTCATCCAGTTCCTCGGATCCTGCTCTTGACGTTGCTTTATCCTGTGTTTTCAGGAGCAAGGAAGGCTTGCAACACTTAGATAAAGGGCGAGGAATAGAAACGCACAAAAATCCAAAGGAAGCACAGGTTTTGGATTGAGAACAGGACGTTTTAAATGGTTCACTGATTTATTACCAGTTTTCCATCCTCTGAGTCAGCCTGAGCCTTCACACCCAGTAAATCCCATCCTTGTGGCTCATTTTCATTTGAGTCATAAAAGTATTCAGCTATAGCTAGATCGCTATCCCCCCTATCCATGCAAGGACAAAGTCACAGGAGGCTAAATCACAGAACCATAGAATGTCTTGGGTTGGAAGAGACATGAAAGAACATCCATGGAGCCAGCAAGAGACCCCTCACAGCTCTCCAAACAGTCATTGTGGGTGGGTTGATTGTTTCAGGAACAAAACAACCAGGAAAGATAGAGAATAAACAAATCTAGCTTGGAAAAACTGGGCAGAAATGTCTCTGAAGTCTGCACTCTGAAATGTATTTCAATAGCAAGAAAGAAAAATGCTCAAAGTGGCGAGAACCTGCGTTGAAAGCTTCCACATTTTTGTATTTTTCTTTCTTCCTCTCTGGTTCTTCACGGAGCAGAGGAAGGGGATGAAGAAGTAAATCCATCAGGATGGGGCTTTCCAGCTGAAGGGTCTGAGCCTTGTGATCGGGGAGTCTTAGAAGCTTTCCTCAGCTGGGCAGACCTTGTGTAGGTGAAGGAGTCTGTGGCCAACAGAAAGGCAGCACACGTGGAGAGAAACGGGGAGCTGGGAGGGGATGGGGTGGCTGTGTTCCAGCATTCAGCGTGGATCTGGAGGCTCCACGAGACTGCAGGAGCTGCCCGTCCCAGATGGTGAGCACAGCGTGGCTGCCGCCGCTCCGAGCACGCATCAGCAGGTCTGTCACAGCCCAGGAATGCAGGGGGGAGGACAGAGAGGAGGAAAAGAGAGAGCGAACGAGGAAAATGTGAGACAGGGTGTTAAAGGGGAAAGAAAATAGAACAGGAAAATGCAAAGAGCTCTTTGGATGCGTTCTGAAAGTCTTCGGGGTGACGGTGACAAGTCACAACGAAGCTCTGAAAGGACGCGGCAGCCCGAGTCCCTTCAGGGGCATGTAAGACATTTGTGAGGACTCGAGACAAAAGTCGGGTTTAAAAATGGACTGAAATGCATAAACTTACTGCTGTACAGAAACGTCAGGCGTAAAGAGCCTGGATGGCCCTGTGCAATGGCCACCGGCTCTCTCGCCATCACCACTGACACTTTTAACTACCACCACCCCCCGGACCCCTCCAAAATGCTTCCGGCAGCAGAAAATGAAGTGTGGGGTCAGTATAACACTGACTCCTCCAACGCTGCCAGCTGGGGCTGGAGGAGATGAAAACACCACATTATGCTGACACTGGTTTTGATGCTAGGTTAGACAGCCCCCTCCTCTGACTCCTGGCTTTTGTGAGCCCTCTGATTGCATCACCCCTCCCCAAACATTGTATAAAAGCCAGAGGTGCTTTTATGCATTGCTCCCGGTGGCTGTGGAGCTGAGAGGCAAAAACTCAGATATTTTTCTGCTTTAGGAGAGCCCAGCCCCTTCTCCTGTGCAGCAAGGCAGCGTTATCCGGTGGCTTTAATATGCCCCAAAGTCAAGCCAAAGCTGTTAGTGGTCGGCAAAAATGAAAATGGGATTTATTATAAATAAGGCTGTCCAGGAGCACATGAGGCAGCAGAGAAGGGACATTCTGTGTCTGGTTTGCAGAACACAGTGCATCATGCCCAGCATAATCAGCACCACCTAATCAGATTATTTGATGAGCCAGAGGGAGCAAAATCTATCTTTGAGTTGACGTAATCCACCAATAGACTGCTTAAGGATTCTGGATATTTTCATTCTGTGTCTCAGAAGCCTCTCTCTTACCTATTTATCGAGACTTATCCTTTTTATGAGCAAATCTAGGATTAAACACAGGCAGCTCAAATTAAAACCAGAACACAAACCAGGTAAGAGTGAGATTCCAACAGAGCAGTGCCAATTACCACACTACTGGCTCAGCAGGATGGTGAAAGAATGTCGGGGATACTTTAACGCCATTAGTAGAGACCTTGGATGGTAACTGAGGAAGATAAGGAGTACACAGGTCTGAAATTAAAATGGGGAAAAGACATTTTTTCTGGAACATCATGACATTTTGGATGAGATTTTTGTTTTAGTTCAGGCCTAGCCCAATCCATAAATTCTTATCACTTTAATATGATTTAATGTATTTTAGGAGTGTGTTCTGTAAAAGATCTGTACCTTCTCTTAGCCTTCTTCATCACAAATAGGCAGTTTCAACAACTGCATAAAAAGTAGCTTTCCATCTTATTCCTAATTTAATCGTGCAGAAAGCTGTCTAGCAAGATACCTCATAATGCTTTGCCTTATTTACAGATACAATGAGGGGAACAGAAAAATAAATCACTTTCAAAACAGATTACTTTTCTGGAAGGACAGTTCTTTGATTGCTTTTATTCCTAACTTTAAAAGAAAATAATTTAGTAATTATAGCTTGAGTAACAATTGTTTACTTGTATCAGGCCTCACAAAAGCTGCTGTGCCTGCCTTTCTTGTATGTTGTGTTAAAAAGATGGGTAGAAACAGAATAAAATAATTGCAACAGAACATTGGGATCACTGTCTCCCTCCCACTGCACAAAGAGATGCTGGAGCAAAGCTGAGACATTTATTGAGCAGCAGGAGGTCATTAGCTTGTTGTCAGTCCTCTCTCCATTGACAGCTTCACGTGGCTGTCTGGTAGGTAAGCTGCATTATAAACAGGCTTTTTGTAACACACGTTTCTGCTTTCACATGAAAAGTATGTTTGCTGTCTCCCAAATAATCCTTGCCACCCTGAGGAATTACAGACTTCGTGTTTCAAGAACATGTTGCTTCAGTTTTCCAACCGCATGTCTCAGCTGCATCTGAGTTTCTCTTGCCTAAGCCCTTTGAAAAAAGTTTAAGCTTCAAAAGCTTCCATTTCTGTGAGACAGCCAGCTCTGGAGCTGCCCATGTCAAAGCACAGCTGTAAATTTACAGGGCTCTAACACCAAAGGACAGCTTAGACCTTCCCTTGGGGTTGTGCACAGCTGAAATTGCTTAAATATTACAACGACTTAGATCTTTCATAGAGGTCAGAGTGAGGACCGAGGATCAGAGAACTCAGGAGGAGATTTAACTGAGGAGTAAACGATTGCTGCCCTAAGCCAGGTCCATGTGTAATCACTGGTCTGTACATCTCATTACTGCCCAAGCACCACGACAGCAGAGAGGCCGAGCCACGCACTTAGCTTTGCCCAATGCAGTTCAGCTTAATCAATAAAACCAATTTCACAAAATTATGCAAAATGTTGAGCTGCTCCTGGAATAATTGGAAATTGGTGAAGCTGCTCGGTCTCAGGAAGGTCACGTTCCTTCTCTGGGTGTGGAACCTTTGAAATCCTTGGCCAGGAGGCATTCATGTCCTTTTCTTCCTGGACATGGCTTTCACATAGCCCAGTCTCCCCAAGACTTCCCATGGTTCCTCCCTCTGCCAAGTCAGCTTTTACAGTCAAGGGGCCTGGGCAAACACCCAAGGCCCAGGGAGAAAGTCCATATCTGGCCCATTGCCCCCAAACCATTTCATTGGTACAGAAAAATCACATTACATTGGTTATATTAGGAATATCAATTACACAGCTGATCACAGAATCACAGAATGGTTTGGGTTGGAAGGGACTTAAAGGATCATTTGTTCCAACCCCTTGGCATGGGCAGAGACACCTTCCACTGGAGCAGGTTGCTCCAAGTCCCATCCAACCTGATGAAGATGAGAGCCCAGGCTACCCATGTCGGAAGCAGAGACTGTTTGGATGAACAGGGCTGATCCACTTGCATCAAATTAGGGAGCTCATTTCTCAAACGGAGTCCAAGCCTGCCTGGGTTAGAGCTTTCCGACCACTTTGCTGAAGAAACAGAAGTTCTGCCATTTCATTTTGTTGCTGTTTCTCTTATCTTGCCACCTTGGCTTCAAATTTTCACTCTCTTATTCCAAGTACACATCTTGCCCGATTTGCTTAACCTTCAAAAGTTTTCACAGTGTCCTCGAGCACTCAAGGAAGAGGCCAAGTGAGCTGGGCTTCCCTCAGAGCACACAGCTCCAAAGCTGAACTGTGTTCATTTCTTGGCTGTCTTCCTCTCACATCAGAGAATATTCCAAATAAGGCCTCATTGGTGTTGCTCAGAATCAAAATAGCTCCGTCTTATTTAGATTTGATAACCCCTGGAGAAAAGTCCCTTGGACTTTGGCTTCCCCTCAGAGTTGTTGACTGCCTCGGCATATGGTCCTGTTAGATCTTCTCAGTTAAACACTGTTACATCACACTTCTGTCAGCTGTCAGTATTTTAATGTTTTTCTTGGAATGTTTGCTTCCTGTCCTAGACCTTCTGCCTCTAGAGTCGAGTGATTAAGTTTGAATCTGAGGTTTTATTTTCAAAGTAGATTTCTAATCCTCAATGCAGCACAGAAAAGCATAAAATATCAACTAAATATAAATGAAGGCTTCAGAAACTAAAACCAAAAACCAGAAAAGAAACACAAATATCAGTTCCTAAAACTCATTAGTTAAAAATATAATTCCAGTGTTTTGAAACAAAGCAAACCAGATGGTTAAGTTTTTTCCTGAAGTTTTTGATTGCCAGTTCCAGGGTACAGAAGGCATTTCTATTTGTGCCAATGCTGGATCAATATCCCAGCTCAGTTCAGCTCTCACCAACAGCTCGCTCAGCCTGAGTCCTTACATCTAATACTGATCATGGGCTTCCTGAAACACTCCAGGAAAAATAAGGAATATTAGCACCTGTGTTCTAGGTGATGTTTTGGGTAGAGATGCCCTGTTTAGCTGATTTTCCTCATCTAACAGAATACCCACATAACCCTTTTTTTTCCATAGCCTCAGGCATTGCAATTGGATTCATGTCTGTTGCAGCCCATTCCAGAGGCGCCTGTGCCACTGCTCTGGCTACAATATTTTTTGTATCTCACAGGTTTTGCCTGCAGATTTACAGGGGTTTGGAGTTAGATGTGTATCAGATAATGCCACAGAATCACAGAGGAGCAGGCTGGAAGGNTGGAAGGGTCTTAAAAAAATCATTTAATTGATATTTCTCATCCAAGCTTATAGCTAGAGCTGATTAAAAGCCTCTATTTCTTTTCTGCTTCAATTTTCAAAGTTCTAAAATACTTTATTCTATAAAAGAGGTAATGAAAGTAATGAAAACTACGTAATGAAAACTTGCCAGAATAAGAAAAAACGTCACTTAAAACAAAAATTATCACAGAATTTGGAGCTTTTGTAGTATATCCAGAAACTCTTAAACTTGCTCTCCAAAGCCCTATGGCATCTCCAAAAGGGAGTGCAGGGAGTGATGCTGGTTTGGAGGTGAACCCTGAAGTGATGGGGATACCTCCAGGAATGGGAGTGTCCCCAGAGACACACTCCATCAGCTCCAGATCATCT
>WAAG01032241.1:164110-183038 GCA_013390105.1 Tichodroma muraria | reverse complement strand
CCCCCCCCCCCCCCTTTTTCCCCCCCCCCCCGGGGGTTTTTTTTTTTTTTTTTTTTTTTTTTAAATGCCGCGTTTGGGAGGCACGGAGAGTCCCAGCCAGTTTATTTCCTGGAAAACCAGCCGGGTTTTTCACTCCGGGGAATTAGGGAGTGAAAAGTGTGGGGGGAATAATATAAAGAAAGTGTAGGAGGGGTAAACTTTCATCATGGGGTCCCCATAAGGCTAGCTCCCGGTTTCACCCGTGGGCCGGGAAGGAGTTAACTCCAACCCGAGAGCCGCGGGGAGAATGTGCAGTCAGGGAGGTGCTAGTGAAAGTGACTGCAGGGGAGTGAATGGGGCTGGGAAAGTTTTAGAAATGCTTCCTTAGGTATGTGACAGCGGGTTCCGCTCCCTCGTAAATCTGGTTTGAAAGTGAATTTCTACCCAAAGCATTACAGCCTTCCCTTTTTCCTTTTTTTTTTTCTTTTTTTTTTCCTTTTTTTTTTCCTTTTTTTTTTCCTTTTTTTTTTCCTTTTTTTTTTTCGAACTCCCTCCTATTTTCCACAAATTAACAGCTCAAGAGAGATTCAGAAAATGTCTCTGAATACCCATGTGTGTTAAGTAAGCTTTTTTTTAAGGCGTGGCCAAAGCCTTCTAAATCCATAATTAAGGGCAGCTTGAGTCTGGGAGCTTTATTGCGCTGTACTGCTGACAACCGAGGTTAAACTTTCCCACTATCTTTCATGCGCTCGACATTACGCAAGATCATTACAACTTTTTGAAATCAGGGAGCTAGGGTTTGGACTGCAGTCCATGTGTCCTATTGCACTGGAAGCATTGCTTCCTTCAAGAAAAGGCTCTTAGGGAAAGCTGTGTCCAGCATCATGAAATAGATTTAAGAAGGATTTGTCATTGGGTTCTTCATTGCGCAACTCAGAGTAGCCTTTCCTTTATATACGGTAGTCTTGAGAGTGCCTACATACAAGTTATGAATTTATTTTTTTTCTCTTATGGCAGAAGAAGAACAAGAGGAAGATGAGGAAATCGATGTTGTTACACTAGCTGAAGCAAATGAATATGAATCCAGTACAGAGTCCAGCAGCACAGAGACGTCAGAAGAGCACAGTAAGCCCCACCACAGCCCGCTGGTTCTCAAACGGTGTCATGTCAACATTCATCAGCACAATTATGCCGCTCCTCCCTCCACCAAGGTTGAATATCCAGCTGCAAAAAGGCTAAGGTTGGACAGTGGCAGAGTTCTCAAACAGATCAGCAACAACCGAAAATGCTTCAGTCCGCGCACATCAGATTCGGAAGAGAATGACAAGAGGCGAACACACAATGTCTTGGAGCGCCAGAGGAGGAATGAGCTGAAGTTGAGTTTCTTTGCCTTGCGTGACCAGATACCCGAGGTGGCCAACAATGAAAAGGCTCCCAAGGTTGTCATCCTGAAAAAAGCAACAGAGTATGTTCTTTCCATCCAGTCAGATGAACACAGACTGATTGCAGAGAAAGAGCAGTTGAGGCGGAGGAGAGAACAGTTGAAACACAAACTTGAGCAGCTAAGGAACTGTTGTGCATAGGAACTCTTGAGCATCACTTAGAATAATGCAAACGAGACTGAAACTATGATAAAATATTAATGATTCTAATATCTCTCATGAACTACGCAGTCCATAGAGTATGGAACTATTGCAACTGCATGCTGTGCGATTTAACTTGAGACTACACAACCTTGGCTGAATCTCCCAAGGGTTTGGCCAGAACCTCAAAACTGCCTCATAATTGATACTTTGGACATAAGGGATGATGGGACATTCTTCATGCTTGGGGATGAACTCTTCAATTTTTTTTCTTTAAAAATTTTGTATTTAAGGCATTTTTTCATACAAGAATCTGAAAGAAAAAAGTTGTCCCCAGTTTGCTGTATATATTTACACATCATATTGCCATGTAAATACCTTTAATAAAGCCTTTATAGAAAAATGTGCAACATTAATACACAACAGTTGTGGCAACTGGATTTATACTTGTCTTGAACTTCTGTGCCATAACATTTCACAATTTTGTTTTTTATTTAAGTACTTTTTTCCTTTTAAAAATGATTTTTATTTTGTTTTTAGATAAATAAATATTTGCCCAAAATATAATTAGCTAAATCCTGTGTAAAGACTTCACTTTGTCTCCCACTGTTGTCGTTAGATGTCTATTTCCATGACATTCCTTTTTCTGTCATCCTGGCAGTGACCTGACTGAAGTCAAAGGGGGGTTGGATGAGGGGAAATGGTGATAGTTTTGCAGCTTAGTAGGGGCTCGTTTCTTGCTCCCATTCCATCTCCTATTTCAAGTGGATAAAATTGTTGGTCTAATGTTCCCTGTAAGTTCAATTTGCATTGCCACCAGGTCCTCCATGCTGGTGGTGGTAGCAATGCCTGTGTTGGTTGTGGTCATCTGCCTGCTGAAAGTAAAGCTGGAGTGGTGCTGATTTTTTTCTCACTGATCACCCCAGTATA
Organism: Tichodroma muraria; assembly: GCA_013390105.1. Lineage (NCBI taxonomy): Eukaryota > Metazoa > Chordata > Aves > Passeriformes > Sittidae > Tichodroma > Tichodroma muraria. Next base: position 180,546 of record WAAG01032241.1, on the reverse strand, counting down.
TAGGCTCTGCATTCCTTGCACATACATATAATTACATTTTCAGGGCATGACCTTCATTCTGCACTAGGGACATAGCCATGTACTTTGAGTGCTGCTTTGTAGTAGGCTCACCTTAATTGCTTCCTGTTTGATTTTAACAGAAGTTAAAGAGAATAAGAAAATAAACTGAGATGGTGAGTGTTGAAGTGGTTGAAACAACAGAGCGGTTTCCCTTTTTAAGTGTTGAAATCAGCAGAGCCAATCTTCTTGGTCAAACACCTTAACACTTTATTAATGTGAATAGTTACTTGGGGCTTCAAGGGATACAAAGTTCAAGGACACAGAAAAGGGAGCAAAGGAAAAGGAGAGGTATTTCTCTCTTGAAGAATATGCTCAGACAGATTCCCAACATTTGCCAGACATATTAAATAATATTTACATTCAGGACTTGTCTGATGATCAGCTTCTGATGGGCCATAAGGTACTTGCTTGACACAGCTCCAAAGATTAGATTTGATCTTTTCTCCCCTTTTCACCTTCTTAGCACCACTTTGGTCATGACTTCAGCAACAAATCAATGAGCTCTTTGATGTAGAGGAAGAATGTGTTTTTCAAAAACTTAGTCTGTGCACTTTTTTGATTTTCATAATTCCCGTTAAATACATATTTGCTTGGCTTCTAACCGTTAGAGGAGCAGTGCTGCCAGATAGCACCAGTGCCAGCCATTGAACTGGGACCAAGGGTTCAGGTTTTCTATTGCTTTTGAGTTCAGAGTGGGAAGAACAATGATTGGGTGTGGGTATGTGTGGGATAGGGGCAGGTAGCCCTGTGTAGACAAGGTAGATGCCAAAGGTCTCTGTTCTGCAAAGCCCTGGCTGACCATCCCAACAATCTTGCACGAGGGAGTTTGGAAAGAAGGTAAGTGTGTAAATCTTATTTTATGGAGGGCTTTAGGTGTTTCTTGAGGGAAAAAAATACCCATTCTGTTAGAAAAACAGGGCAAAACAAGGCTTTTCTCTTATTTATTTTTTTTATCACCCCCTATAACTGGGTTTAAAAAAGTGGTCAGCAGTTGCTTTTTCCCAGCATGTGATTCAGATATTCACTTATGAGGAAAAAGAATTATGTGAAATAAAAACTTTAATTGTATCTGAACTGTAGATCAGGACAACTTGCAGCTATGAATAACATAAAAGTTCTGCCTTTTATTAGACAGGATATCTACTTTTAAAAATACATTAATTTCATTTTCCTTTTGGTGTGTTCCCTATTTTAGATATTGCTTCAGAACAGAAGCAAGATGTTGTTCAGGAATTTATAACTGCAACCCCATCCTCCAAAATAAACCAGGAGGTGCAGATCCATCCACAAAAACTGAAAACTATGTCACCTTTGGGCTCCAGTTTCGTGTGTTAGCAAAACCCCCTGGCTACTTCCCGTTAAATGAGGTTAGGCCACAATGATTAATGAACCTCTTCTTATTTGTCAGCTTCTTATATCATTTGGAGAATGGTTTTGGGCTTTTTCTTCTATCTGCAGAAGGTCCTTAGTCTTTTGATGAATAGGATACTTGCAGTTATTTAATTTCTTACTCTCATCTTTTAATTGAGCATCAGTTCCTCTTGCCACTTTCCTACTGGAAAACAAACCATGAACACGATCCCAAACTCCCACTCTAAAAAATATGGTTTAATGTGATGATACTTCATATTTATGACATTTCTTACTTTGTTGTAGGATTGCAGTACCTAAAATAAAAGTACCTAAATAAATAAAAGTACCTAAATAATGCAATAAAAACAATTAAAACAGCCTGTGGGTACAGGGTTAAGAAACCTCTTCTGCTCATTAAATTGCTGCTGGAGTAAAGAGGAATGTAGCTTCCACTTTCCAGCTCCTCACCAGAGATTAGCACATTCGCAAGACAAACATCTCACAGGAGTTTCTGGGCTGGATTCAGTTAGTCGTGCATTGTATCTGGATAGGAAGGTGTTGGGTTTTGCTGCTGTTTTGGAGCAATAGAGGAGATAAGCTTACAAAAGCAGCATCTGAGCCTTGAAATGAAATGCAGAATTTACAGTGCTAGCCAAACAGCTGTACCGAAGCTCTACTTGAAACCAAGGAGCATTTTTAACTTCACTCCTCTGCTCCTTTACTTTCACAGGACACTTCAAGCTACTTCTCTTCCAGAAGAACTTTAGGCAAAATGCGGCATCAAAGGAAACTAGAAACAAACCAGCATGGTGAAAATAAAATTTCCATTACCATATACCCTCTCTGATTTAGTTTAATTAAATACCAGCTTTGAGGATTGCATCTTCATTTTTATTCCTGTGCTTAAATTTTGTCTTTCCAGCCAAGTTATCATGTAAATGGCTTCAATGTTTCAATACAGAATATGCTAGGGGAGAACTGGGATGCATAAAAGGATCCATGTCTGCCTAATTCAGCTCCCACTGGAATCTGTAGAAATTCCATATTTTTTCCAGAGAGTCAGATTTGCACCAGTGGAGGATGCTCTTGAAAATTTTATCACTACCTATAAAGAAATCACTTTACTTCTCCCTACGTAAGCACTCTTGCTCATGAAGCACTTTGCAACCCTTGCAGGCAGCTGAGAGATGACAAACATTTCATCAGAGTTGCATGAAAGGGAGAATTTCAGGTAAGTGGAATAGAATAACTGTAAACTAGAAATAAGCCAAGGCACTGCAGGTGAAATCTGAATTTATTCAAAACAGAAGGTGGAGGTGGTTGTTTCATCTACAGAGATGAACCATCATCTAATACATTGGATTTATTTTTTTTTTTATTTTATTGATTTGTGTTAGAATCATCTGTCAAGGAACTAACAGAAAAATAAAACTGAACTACAAGTGATCCTAACATAGGCAGACAGCTTGGGGAGAGACTCAGGATTTACTTCCCAGTTATTCCCTCATTTTAAAAGGACATTTATGGGAGCTTCTGAAAAAAGGCTCTGCTGACTGAGAACTAAGCCTTGGTTTTTCCTTGTTGTTTCCACGCAGATGAGGCATAAACTTGCCTAGAAAAAAAAGTGAAATCAAGAAATTAGATAGATAAGCTGCAGAAGTCAGATTTCATTTCCCGTACAAAACATTTGATGTTCAGTAGGTTTTACCTGCCTTCGTGTCATTTACTCATCTCAGGCACAGCTGTAAATGTCAGTGGGGACAGGCAGTTAAAAAAATGTTATCCAAAATTCAGAGTAGCAGCTAGAAAGTCAAAGGGGATTTTTTTCAGAATTCAACCAATCATATTTTACATAGATCTTGGGTGAAGGGAAGGTGCAAGAATTTGGAGCACCTTGCTTATAGAAGTGGACTCAGCCATGTAAGTAATTCCCTTTATAGAACCATGGAATTGTTTAGGTTGGAAAAGTCTTTTAAGATCATTTAGTCCAACCACTAACCCATATCCACTGCCAAGTCTACCATTAATCCATATCCACAAGTGCCACACCTACACGTCTTTTAAATCCCTCCAGGGGTGGTAACTCAGCTGTCAACCAACACCCCCAGGTCCTATTCCACTGGGCAGAAAATACTGGCCCCAATACATGGCCCGAGGGAACACCACTCGTAACTGGATTTAACTCCACTCAACACCATTCTTATCCAGCCAGATTTTTTACCCAGTGAAGAGTGCACATGTCCAAGCCATAAACACCCAGTTTTTCCAGGAGAATGCTGTGAAAGACACAGTGTCAAAGCCTTTGCTAATGTCTAGGCAGACATCACAGCCTTTCCTGCATCCACTAAGTGGGTCACCTTGTCATAGAAGAAGATCAGGTTGGTCAAGCAGGACCTGCCTTTCATAAATCCTCGCTGGCTGGGCCTGATCCCCTGGTTGTCCTTTACGTGTCAGGTGATGTCACTCAAGATGATCTGCTCCATAGTCTTCTGTCGCCCTGATTTTTTCAAGTTTTCTAAAAGCCTTCTTTGCATTTTTCTACAGAACTTTCTCACACACTTTGTGTAAATAAATTATTGTTTACATTCTTTTATGGAGGAGGAGAAAGTTGATGGACTGTTGGTTTGACCAGTGGCATTGGAAAGGTGGCACTGTCATCCTCCAATGACACTGGCCCTTGGGTTTTTTATATGAGATGGAGTCAGAAATTAAAAGTATTTTTTGTCTTGGAACGAGTGGTCGTCCGTGTCGTGCTGTTTGTGTCCTAGAGTGACAGTCTTTGGCACTGAGGTCACACTGAGGGCATGGAGTTCCCCGGATCCTCCTGCCAGCCCTTCTTGCAGATGTGCCTCGTGAGAGAGTTGCAGGTACTGTGCTTCCAGGGGGGGAGGTGGTTTGGGTGGGACCCTGGCCAGGCAGTGGCAATATCACCCTCAACTAGTTTGTACTATAATAGAGGGATTCTATAATAGAGGGATTCTTTATATATTTATCTATAATAGATGATCTTCTTGAACACAACCCAAGCAGCTTGCCTTCAGGTGTGTCCAGACTCCACCTTCCTAGCAAATGAGATTAATTTTTTTCTGATAATGATGAGTATGACCTTTGGTGCTGAATATTAACGCATATGAAAAAGAGTTATTGGCCACTTGCCTAAACTGTTTTAATATTTGTAGTTACTGAGCAAACCTTGCTTCAAGTTGCCACCAATGCATGGGAGCCCAAGCTGCAAGGCATTTCTGCATGGTCGGGCTTGAAACCATGAGACACAAGGGAGAAATCACTGGCTGAGAGTGGACCTGCACAACTCGGGCTGACTGAAGTATCTTATTCCCACAAGAAATAAGTTTCCAGCTTGATTTTCTTTCACACAACAGGAGTTGTGAAGCTATTATTTTTTCTAGACAAGTCTGGGAGAAAGCAGCTAGTTCCTGACATTATGTGTTATGGTGATTACATTTTATTGCTAAATTCACCCTTCACATGTGTCTATGTGTCCACGGATCTTGCCATGGCTACTTTTCTGTTGAATATATTTCCATTCAAGGCAAAAATCTTTCTTGCCACCATGTGTAATTTCTATCGCAAGCTTCTAAGTCCCAATTGCATGGAATTATGTTTTCCAGATAGGACAAGAAAGAAAAAAAAGTAGAAATAAAGGATTAGGTGCAATAAATGAAGAGATTTGGGAATATAAGCTGCAAAAATTAAGCAATCTGACTGGGTCACAAAGAGTTTCAATCAGCGAAATTAACACTGCTTGGAACTAATTAGCTCCATCAGTTTCCTTCATGCTAATTTATCCATAAACAAAGAGGGGAAAAAATTACAGGGATTGTGCTTTATATACAGCTACTATGAGGGCAAACACCCAAAAGTTCTGCAGGCTGAAGTTAGTGTGTGCATGATCAAATACATAGCCCCACTCCCACAGCCCTTTCCCCTTGAATCCCTCGGGACACCCCCTGGATCTCTGGGGTTGCAGTTGCACAGCAGCACTCCTGTTTCCCAGCGCATTTTTCTTCCAGGCACCACACGTGTACAAGGGGCTGCTCACAGGGGTGCAGCTGCCAGAGTGAGAGCTTCTTCTCACTCCTTTTTCTCCCATTAATCTGCTCCGTGATGACAGCAGAACCAAACAAAGCCTCTCGGTGCAGGTAGTTCCTGTGATCTAGTGCCCAGCTGAGTGTCTGACAAAGCCTTTTTAGGCTTGGGACCAAGGCTGTGCTGTGCTGTGGATGAATTAGGGGAAGAGGGATCAGGGCTGCAACTGTGTAGATACAGCAAATGTGAGCCAAAGGTTTGTGTGCTTCCCTACGGCATGGAAACATCCCCGCTCTCCCTCTCCTGAATAAATGTGGTGTCTGCAATACCAGGTGGGGTCCTACCCCACATTACTCAGGTTCCAAACTTTTTTCTTTTTCTTTATTCAGTCTTATTTTATGTAGTTCATTTAGTTTTATCCAGCATGATAAACTGTCAGTTCTTTTTCCTAGAACTATTTATGTTCTCATTTGACTGCACTACAATAGCTCCTTAAGTAATTTTGATTTATTCACGTGTAACAGGAAAGAAAACCTGCTCTGTAACAACTGCTATCAGGACAACGCTTGCCAACAAAGAGTTCTTCAGAGAAACTGATGTTTAAGTATCTAAAACCAAGTAAAAATGTAGAAAATATGGCAAGGATGCTGGATGATGCATCAAAGTTTCTGTTAGGGTTGTCCCACTATTCTACAATTTATTAATTTACTTTTAGGCTACACCTTGAAATCATGAATAGATGAATAAACTGAATCTGTATTAAAAACTATGCAACAAAATATACAGAGGGCATTTTGCTATAAACCATATTCCATGAACATAAAAAATTCAAGGAAACCAAATGTGATCCATCAGTTTCTGAGGAACTTGAAAAAAGATGCTACTGGACTGGGAAGGCTTTTCAACAATAAACAACATCACTATAAAACAGTTGCAGCAGATCTTTTAAATATTAGAGTCTTTATAGTGTGTAAGTGTGATGGACAGGAGAGGAGAAGGGAGTTTTGGTTTGGTGGTTTATTTATTTTTTTTTATTTTTATCAACTAAGTATTTTTCATAGAGATTTCACAAAAAAATTCCATCAGCCTCTAATAGTTCACCGTGTACTGGCTGCAGACACTGAGATTCACAGTGGATTGAGAGAAGAAAAGCTGTATTATTTTGATAAATTGTGCTGTTTTATAATATTAATTTGATCTGAAAAATTCCTCTCATCTGGGCTAAAGCAGATTTTTCTTTGGGTACACATAAAATCTTATTATGTGTTCCCATTATCGTTCATCATTATGGTAAAGAGTAAGATAATACTGTATTGTGCCTAGACTTGAATACTTTAAGGGAATAAAAAGGCTATATGAATATCTTATGAAGTGATTGCAAAATAAAATTGACATCAAAGTGATTCGACTATGTAACATATTATTCCTTCCCTGTAAAATTGGATTCCTGCTGAAAAACACTTCCCTTCTTTTGCATTTGTGAATGAAAAAACATAAGCCTCTTGCCCTTATGGAACAATACAGCATTTTCCCATGTCTACAAGGGCAAAAATATGTATCCTCATGTGTACTTTTATTTGAAATTTAATTTTTGGTGCTTAATTAAAATGAATCCAGCCCTTCCCCAGTCATCTCAGCGAGCTGCCCTAAAACTGAGACCTGATTGTGGCAGCCGACACAGTCAACACATACTGCAAAAGCATTAAGGCAGCTCCAGGGGCAAAAATTATCACCAGATATTAATGACCTGCTTAGCAGCTGGAGCAAAATATCTGGACAGGGAGGGGTGGCTGCCACAGAGGTCTGTGCAGGTGCACAGTGTGACCTGGCTGTCAAAGTTGCTCCATCTTCCAACTCCGTTTCAAGTTCCTTTTTCTTGAAATTGGTAGCAAACTTTCCATGCATGCCACACATTCATTTTTGGTAATGCTGCTTTCCAGAAAATTTCAAGCTCGGCTGATTTTTCCATGAGGTTCCTCTGTAAAGGTCCCCTGCTGGTGACCCTTGGGGACCTTGCTTGCAGGAGCAGTAAATCCCACCGGAGAGTGGAAGTTACAAGAGTTACACCCTTGGCAAGACACAGTGTGTCCACGCAACACCAAATACTGACCTGGTATGAGCGTACTTTGCCTGTTCAAATCTGTTTAAAGAACTCTGAATGAGAAACTTCATCCTGCCACAATTTGTGAGAAATTCAGTGTCCTACCACAGCTGCCCTAAAGTCCTCATGAATTCACCGTAGTTTGCCGATCAGTGATGATCTGCAATGAGTTCACGTTGATATGAATTGTATTCATCCTCCTGGATGCTCCAGCCATGCATGGTTTCAATTTTGTGACTGTGAGGTCACTGTTACTTATTTATTCCCTAACATAGTTGTCTCTGTGTCAATCAGCTTTCAGCTGATTCCTTGCTTTGTCTTGGTATGCATTGGGAGCAACATCTTGGCCTCTTCATGAAGCACCACACAAACCATGAAACACTTACTGACTCCAGCAGAGACATGATTACAACCTTAGTTTTGCAATCTTTCTTTAATCTTCTTTTAATTAATTTAATTCTGATATCATTATCTAGATTGCCCCATTCATTCAGCATCATAGCATCTATATCTTCATTCTCACTGGCAGGCTTTGGTAACTTGCAAATAGGGCAGCTCTATCTCCCATTTCTACCTTTTGATCTTTACTAACAACCTTCCTTTAATGTCTGCTGAGCTCAGCCTTTTATCAGGCGGAGCACTCCACCCTCCCTGGTAGAGGGGGCACTGCTGGGATCAACGTAGAGGCATGCAGAGCTGAATTTCTACCATCTGCCTCTCCAGCTGATCCTGCTGGCCTATCTTGGCTCTCCAGCCAGTTTTAAAACCAGTTCAACCAAATCCAATTTAAAACTGAAGGGCAGACAGGATTTCATAAACTTCTATCGCCCATTCAAGTTTAATGAGTTTCAGGACCTGTGTCTTCTCAGCTAGGGGATTTCTTCTGGTACCTTCCTTGGGTGGACAGTACTGGTGTGGGTGGGCAAACACTGTAACCTGGAGCTTGCAGCAGGCACTATAGGTTGGAACGTATATAATCCATACTGTTTTGTTGTTCCATTTACTTAGGTTTATGAAAAAAGCTCAGCTGTTGCCTTTGTTCTTGCTTAGTGTCACAAAAATGCCATGCCATTTGTACAGTTAAATGGAAAGGTCCAAATTATTCCATGTTTCTATGACTCAATAGATAAGCTGCCCCTCTTCTGCTTGGCCTTGTGACTGTGGCTCAGCTAGCGTGAAGCAGGGACCCAGCGAAGAGGACAGGCACTGCAGCTGGGTCAGAGCGAGAGAAACACAGGGATCAGGATGCAGACTGGCGTGACTTGCACCAAGATCCCAAATCCATCCATATCATTGGGATAAAAATCCTTATTCTGGTATAATCTCATTCTAAATTGAAATAATTTATATTAGCACACCTCTGCCCATACTACTTGGCTGTAACTCATTTTTTTAGATGTGTAAATCCTGATCCACTTGTCTGCTCGAGCAGGGTCATCTGGTGCAGACAGCTCAGGACCATGACCTTTTATCTGTGACCATGGCTTCTGAATATCTTCAAGGATGGAGACTCCATATAACCACCTTGAGCAATCTGTGCCAGTGGTCAGTGATCAACATCCTGGTCATGACAGCTTTTTTCTGTGGTGTGTCTCGATGTTACACAAGATTTATCACAGAGTATGTAAATTTTCTGAGATGCTGAGCAGATCTCATGGCTGGGATTGCTCATTACTTTTAAAGATCGGGCAAAAAAATTGCTATGGTTTTCCTCTTCTGGAGCAGTAACAATTTCTGGATGAAAAGACAGCAGAGAAAGGATAAATCTGGAGTACAAACAGATACACTGCCTGCCCTCTGCCATTTTTTTCTGAGTAACTTTAAACTCTGATGCACTCTGGCTTTCAGACAAGGTACATTTTCAGAAGCTCTCAGATGTCAGTGGTTGCAAAGCTCAGCTGAAAACTGAGCACAAATGGAAAATCCTGTCCTTTGGTCTCTCCTGGCATGTCAACTATTTACTTTGACTTATTTAAAACTTACCTGCTCTGCCCTCATTTTCTCATTTCCAGTCACTTGTACCAATTGGTATCATTTGGCTGAAAGACAAACTATCCAAACAAATCTGTGTTGCTTCCCTGCCACAAGCTAACAAAAAAAAATCATCCCTGAATTCTGAGGGCAGACAGTGGACAGTGGCAAGAAGGCAAGTATCAGCACACAGCCCTGTGTGGTGCTGGTTTTCTGGAGTGATAGTCTATTTACGTGATGCTTTCCATACAACCCATGCTTTCCCTGCCCATCACTGCCAAGGTGAAGCTGCCCAGCACAACAGCAAAATAAGCTGCTCTGCCTGGTAGCCAAAAGGTCTTTTCCCAGCACATGTTACAGTTGCTTAGATGGGCGGTTAAAGATGGTGTGTTGATTTTAATGAATATTGATAGTCAACATGAGTATGCTGCCTGCCTTGCTTCTCTGCTGGGTGCTCAGCAGAGAGCCTGGCGAACCTTAAACAGTGGCATTGGATCACCTGTTGTTCTGGGGATTAAAAGCTGTCTGTGGAAGACCGTCCTGAGAAAATGTGCTGAGAGCTTCTGCTGAAGGGGCTAATTCATAATTTAGTCAAGTAGCTTTATAACCATGTCTACCATGAAAATTTGTTATCAGCATATTGTTTGAATCACAGATCAATGCACACTGATTTTGGCAAATCTAATTAGATTTGATGGGGAGAACATGGATGCATTTTCTAAGGCTCTGTAGCTCCTATCTTTCTATGCGTAATTTTATTTTGAATTTGTTTAACAGCAATTAAAAGTTGTGAATCGTGATACTGTGGAGATGTAAGCCATGGTTATCACACTCAACCAATGCCATCTGTCACCCAACGCTGAGAACAAGAGACTGGGAGTCAGAACTCCGGTGCCTCCCAGTTACACCAGTCAGAAGCCAATGTGCGCTCTCTGTATGGCCACAGGCAAGATATTTTACATATCTGCACCTCAGTTTACCTATCTGCGAACTTGGATATAGCATATATATGCATCTTAAGGGCATTTTAAGACTTCATGGATCACTACTACTAAGCTGCTTCCATTTCTTCTACTTCCATGGCAAAACACAACATTGAATATCATAATTTGAGATGTGGCAGGGGCACAGCTTGGTACTTATCTATCTTTGTGAGTCCTGTGGCTGCACTGCAGTTGTTCAAATCTCCTTTTGGTACACCAAGGATACCAGCAATACTGGTGTCCATCATGATGTCAGGGCCAGGACATTCTCCCAGGCTAAACTGGTGAGCAGCTTATGACAGATGCCCACACCAGACACTTCTGCCTCCCTTAGTTTTTTCCTCCAGTGCTGGTGGAGTTTCTTTAGTGGATGTTAACCAGTTTGCCTATATTCATATCCTGTGCCTTGTAACATAGGAGCAGCAGCATCATGACAGTGAAATGAACTTAAAATCCCAGGGCAGTGTCCTTCTGTGGTACACATCTTTATCTCTCACATAGGAGCTGGAAAGAAAGGGGACAGCACAGGCCAAAGGCTCAGGGTGCAGCCAGTCTCCAGACAGCAGAGAGATGCAAAGGAAGGTGTTGGACCAGACCTTCCACTTCCTAGGGCGGTGCTGGGTCCTGGTATGAAACATGGGAAGTGGTGCCACTGTCACCAGTTGTGCTAATGAGAGCACAATTCTCCCAGCTGCCTCTGTGGAACATCCCGTACCTGTAGCCACAAACCAGCTTGTCCAAGCCCCCAGAGGACCCTGCCCTAGTGCCTGCCCCATGGCTGTGCCCACGCAGGCAGTGTGGGGCACATCCATAAAAAAGCACTTTGGGAAAGTTGAACTTTACATGAGTGCATAAATCGCAGCTGGTCTTGAAAGGAGAAGGACACCGGGTCCAGCACAGGTTTCACACACCATCCCCCACTTCCCTCCTGTTGCTGGAGGAGCACTGTGCTTTGCCCAAAGCTCAGGTTGTGGCTTGGATGTGTCAACAGGCCTGTCGTGAGAGTCCGTGGGCTGCCAGTGTCACTCTCCCTCGAAAATTGTTCACATGAATGTTGTATATTTGTTATAGATGAAGAGATTAGCGTAAAGGCTAAAAAAGGAAAGTAAACAGAAAGGGAAGGACCCTGGGGATACCGCAGTGGTGTCTGCCAGCTTGGCTGGTCCGACCTGTTTATAATGTCTAACACAATCACAGGTGCCAAAGAATAACCGACAAGTTAAACAGTTTCCTCTTTGAGATTTAGCAACAGAATCTTTGTCTGAGGAAAGCAGAGATCTTGCTGTTTTCCCAGGAGCTGGCTGCTTCAGAAATAGGGAAGCAGACACCAGGCTCTCTTCTGGAGACTGGTGGCATTTTACCTGCTCTGTGCATCCTCTGCTGCTGTTGAAACATGCAGTTCTCCTGTGGGCACAGGGCTCCCCTGTGACCAGGCCTACAGCCCTTACCTCTCATCCCATAAGATACTCTTATCTCATAAGGGTATCTTCATGTCCATGGTTTTCTATCCCTGCTGACAGCACCGCTTCCCACTTCCTCTCCCAGGCATGCAACTTCTCTTGTGATCTTTCACCCTTCAGAAAAAACAAATTCCTTCTCCCCAAGGATTTAGTCAGTCCCTTTCTCAGGAGCTTCCTGGGAAATCTGGCTGGGACCTGAATGGTGGCGCCTCCCTCTCTCTTGAATTCTGTCTTGTTCACTGCATTTTTTTTTATATTTTTTTTCCCACTAATGATGTCAAACCTCCAGCTCACAGTTTTGGTAGCCCTCCCTCAAACTCAAGCAGGCTCATCTCTGGATCTAGTTTCCAACTTCAGTAATGCAGACATTTGGTTTCACTTTATTCCAAGGCTTTCTTCTTTCTAAAATCACATTCAAGATAGTAATTTTAAATGCTCTTCATAATCTCTAACGGAGTTTTTGTACCTCTCTGTTCTACTAGTTCAGTCTTGCTGCACATGCAGAAAGGCATCTCTTTGAAAAGTCATATTTCTTTTTTCCTTTAATTATTTTTATGCCACAGACTTGGGGAATATATGGAGCACCTGGGTCACATGCTTCTGTAGCTGGAAGCTGGGCCATCAGTGATAAATCTGTTATTTCTGTGCTTCATACCAACCCTGAATATCCTCGTTTTCTGCTCTGCAGTCACATCTGAGCTACCCAGAATCTGTTCATCTCACATTGAACACTGAGAGGAAGAAGGCACAGGATGTCTTTCCAGGAACTTCATAAATTTTCTGGTCTTTATTTTTGCTGATATTGCCTCCTGCTCCTGGCTCTTAGAGCTCTGTCCCCACCAAAATCACAAGTGAGTCATCATCACCTAGAGATGGATCCTGTTTGGGTACAGGAATGCCTTTTCTTTAAATTAATATGGGCATTCATTTATGAATATTAAATTCAAAGAGTGGGAAAATAAATTTATTGTGATAAGTATTTGTCCTGGTTTAGGGCAAATTTGGGAAGTACCATTGCATTTTCCCACTGTTTTATCACAAGAATGAACTTGATATTGGTAAATAGAGCAGAGAGGTATGTATAAGAGTGAGGACAAGAGGTGGTTGTGTCAAATCGTAACACCTGCTGCAGAACAAATGGGTGTAACTGGCGGTAAATACATTCAGGATGACAATTAGGTGGTTTCTAATCTTCAGAGAAGAAAAGTTCCAAGATAATATCCAAGAAGGTGAAGTGAGGACAAGACACTGATATTCAACTTAATGTCATTATGGGCAGGCTGATGTAAAATGTTGGGGAGAGGAGCAGATGCAATGACCTAACCCTTCCTCCTGAATGTCTGAGATGACTGAGGGTTTTTTGGAGAGTTTTGGAATTAACCTGGAACAAGCTTAATCCCTGGATGAGGAAAGGTATAATTACTGCTATGATTACACACTCAGCTGTTTTTTCTGCTGTCTCTCCATGGCCCATGTTTGCAGGGAATGTGTGGTAGTTTGCTCCAGCCTCTGCTGCACCTACCTACCCTGGCTGATGACACTTTCCAACTGCCTGTGGTGACCAGCTGGAAGCTGTCACCTCCCCACTCTAGAAACCTCAAAGAACGCATCACAGCTCCCTTGGCTCCACTGGCACGGATTTAGAAGCACATGTGATTCCTGCTGCCAGCAAAGCTTGTGGGGTCATAGGCAGGGAAGCTAAAGCAGAGTGCTGGAGGGTAGAATGCTTCAGCTGCCACAGCCTCGTTGCAGCCTGACCCCTGATCTTTGGGCCTCAAAAGAGCGTGTTGCATCAGTTGGCCTTGACTTTGCTCTGTTTAATTTGCAGAGGTGAACTTAGAGCAATGCAATTGCCTTGTGAAAGTGTGCTAAGCTGTGGTAAGGATGATTACACCTGAGTGCTTTATTGATAAGAGACTATTCAGATCACATTACGAGATGATTTTTATAGTACAAACACTAGATAGCCTGCAGGGCTGAGCGATAAGAACACAAGGCATATTCTACATGCCTGTGGAAAGAGGGTCTCTTTATGATTCCTGTCCTGAGAGACCCTGGGTGGGATGGAAGCTGCAGGTCTCCCCCGGTCACTGAGGCCCCAGCTGTGCCATCACAGGGGGATATGCTTGGTGGTCAGCTGCCATTCCCCTGCTAGCCTCCCTGCAAAGGTATAATGGGTGGTTTGTGAATTTTTATGGGATGTGGGGTCTGACTTCCAAACCCCAGGACTTCCTTGCAGTGGAGGGGAACTGCATGATGTCCTTGTGCCACAGGTCACAGAGGAGCCACATCTGGATAACCTCATGTGATCGTTATCTGACTTCTCTGTGTGTAAACAGCCAGGCAAACATTTTCACTCCTCTTCATGATATTTTCCTGGCTTTGTCATGCCAGGAATTGGACATGAAATACCTATCTCTTGTCATGGCATACAGAATTGTGCTCACAGCCAGGCTGCTGGTGCTGGTAACACCTGGGCAGGTCTGTAGCATCAGGAAAATCTCTATTAATTTGAGCTAATGTTTTAACAGCAGATTCTCTATGTGTTTTGCCAAGGAAGGAAGGGAGTTTTAGGGAGAAATGAATGGAAACTCAATTTTCAGAGCTATTTGATACATATTTCTCTTCTGCTGTGGCCACCACCGGGAGCTGTGAAGGATCCATCAGGGCCCATTTAAGGGCAATATCCATGTGAAAGCAAAGTAATAGTTTTATGCCACTGCATCTCCCAAACTCTGGAGTGGGAATGGGCTTGGAAAAAAAAGTGTGCCAGACTGCTCCAGAAAAAATTGTGTCAGTGTGCTCCAGAATAAAATGTGTCAGGGTTCTCCAACACTTGGCCCGTTTCAGCTGATAAAATGAACCTTTGGTCTCATGGGTAGCTTTAGATTTTGATCTTTCTCTTGAGTTCACTGACCTTGGGAAGTCATTTATTTAGGACTTGGTCTCCAGCCAGTTGTAGGAGTATGGCCCAAAGTGATCTCCACCTCTCTTCTTCTGCAGCAGTTTGCTGAAAGGGACAGCACAAAACCTTTAACCTGCCTGCTCAGCAGGGTTCCCACCTCTCTTACCATGAGCATGGTGAGCCTCTTTCTTCAACCCAGTGCTGTATCTTGTTAAATTGCAGGACCACAGAGTTGCAGCTTGGATTTATACCCTAATTTTGTGCCTTTTGCACAAGCATTTGCTTCTCCTGTAATGACAGCGTAGTTTTCGCAGACCAGCTCTTTCTTGAAATAGTCAAAGCATTGTAGGGGAGTTGGGAACATATTTACTAATTAAATGGTGCAGCATGTGTTATCCACATAAAGATGTCAGTGTGCTGGGTAGAGACAGGCTCTGTGCAGAGGCTGATTAGCCTGGTGTGGCAGTGGCAGCTCCCAGGCTGGGCACCACAACCCACGCAGGTGCCAGCACCCTCTCAGGTTGTACACACTGCAGAAATGACACTGCAACTCCCACCTCACTGCAAAGGTGCCAGCACAGCAGGATTCTAGATCCTCTCCTGGAGAAAGCAATAGCAGTATGGAGAAAAATCTCACATAGCATTGTGGCTTCTACTACATTTTAGGTCCAGCCTGGAATCAAGGGGATATATTTAATTTTTGCTTAGTTTGTTTAAAAAAAAAAGGTAACAAAAACCAGAAATAAAGCTTGTTCTGTCCATATACTGGAGATTTGCTCTTTTCCTGTTTCAACAGTCTGTAGCCTGTATTCTCAATGTTCTCTCTTCAAGTTCTTGGAGGGCTGCAAAGCGACTTTCTATATTTGTATGTGGGATGCTTTTATCCTTCTATCCTGTGATAATTTGGAGACAGACATGAGATGTCAGCGCTTGGGAGAATGGTATTTAAAAAAAAAAAAAAAAAAAAAGATTTCTGTAAGAAGCAAACTGGCAGTGTTTGGGAGAAACGGGGCCGAAGGCTTCTGTTGGGGTGAACAGCCGCGGACGACGGGCAGGGAAAGCTCCCGTGCTGCTCATCCGCTGATGCTGAAGCTGATTCCGCTCTTCCGCGGCACATTCCTGTCCGAGGGAGCAGGACAGGGTCCCGTAACCTCCCTGCGCACGCTGCGCGCCTCCGCGCCGGCTTCCCCCGCACCTGCGGAGCGCCGCTGGAAGATATCTTGTCTTTTACTTAATTATTTAAATTTCAAGTACGCCGAGGCTTGGCCGTACTGACGTTGCGGTGCGGTGCTGGCAGTGTGGTGCGGTGCTGTGCGACGCGGGCGGTGCGGTGCCGGCAGTGCTGTTCTGTATGGTGCCGGCGGTGCAATGCGGAGCGGAGCGGGTGGTGGGATGCGGAGCGGTGGGATGCAGTGGGATGCGGGGCAGGAACGCGGGGCGGGCGGTGGGATGCGGTGGGATGCGTGGCAGGAACGCGGAGCGGGCGGTGCAATGCGTTGGGATGCGGTGGGATGCGGTGGATGCGGGGCAGGAGCGCGGGGCGGGCGGTGGGATGC
>WAAG01032241.1:130839-156117 GCA_013390105.1 Tichodroma muraria | reverse complement strand
CTTTTTTTTCCTTTTTCCCGGTCAGCCTGACTTGCTTCCCCCTCCCCCTCAGGCCCGACGGCCACGTGGGGAGAGGGGGAGCAGAGAATGTTCGGCAGGAGCTCTTACCTGAGCCTCTGCCGGAAACCAAGAGAGAGATGATTCCCGGGTTTGCATTTAAAAAAGGTGTATCGTAAAAGGCGTACCCACGCTTTCATTGGTTTTATCAAATGTCAGTAATACACATTGGCCAATCACGGCCAAACTACTACACTCCCCCAGCTTCTACTCTTCTGCTTGACTCTTTCACTTGCAAATGTGTCGGGCCAGCCACTCTTTTCATAAGGTTGTTCACAGCATAGAGTAGCAGAGCTCTAAGGTCAGTGGACCTCAGAGCATCATAGAAATGGTTGAGCTCCTGTGCATGACGTAGTCAGAAATGGCAGTGATGACTTGTGTAGGTGCTGTTTAAGGGGGAGGCCTGGTGGCTGCAGCCAGCACAGCCAGACAGAAGAAAAGCTTTTGAAAACTTCTTCCCAAGCAGCTGCATGTTTCAAGTGCAAATGTTGAAGGTCTGGAAATAAGACCTTCCCTAGCTCCTATTTTACTTTGACAGGTAAGAGTGAGTACTGGCTTTTCATCTTTCATACATGATCAATGGCCATTCTTCATATGGAGGAGGAAAAGGGAAGGGAAATTTGCAATGATTTTGTAAATTTAATTTTAAGGATAAGTGTATCAAGTAGGTTACAATCTGTAGGTTACGAGGTACTGGTTCGGGTGTAAGTATCTTTGAGATAGGTTGTAGCCTGTTCAGAGCTCAAGGTGTTGCATTAGCATAGCACACAACATGGTATTTCCTGGGGGTTCAGCCTGTACCCTTGTGTGAGTACCCACTATCCCTGCCTTCCTTATAAATCCTAATGACCTGAGAGATTTTTACCAAAATATTTTACAAGATATTTTTAATAACTTCTAGTGAGTATTTTTCTTGGGTACTTTTGTGAGACAAATTACAATAAATAGGATTTAAATTCTGTACATCCCTCTGTTAATTAACACCATCTCATGGATCACAGCAGTATGATAAGGGAATGGGTGGCAGGGATCCAACAACCTTCAGTCACTTGTCCCAATCCACTAAGATTGGGAGAGCTTACGGTTTTTCTTGATAATGCATTTCACCTTCTTGTAATAATACTAGGAGTGCTAATGTTCATGGTGCTAAATACCTGTACCTTGTTCTGCTTAGCAAATCTGGATGCTGAGCAGGTAAAAATGTTGTCTCCACTGTGGCAGCAGAAAGGCAACTCAGGCTGTGAAGGTACGAGATACCATCAGGGATGGGCTGACATGTGGGATCCATGCTCTCTTGAAAATCAAGGCTAAATCTCTTCAAGGCTTCCCTAATGTGTGACAGAGCCTGTAGACCCATGAAATGCTGTTCATGACGTTCAAATTTTACTTGAAGATATTCAGGGATTTCGATGCCCGTTGGAAGCTGCCAAGTGTTAAGGCTGAACTCCTCCAGCTGCAGTTTTGCTAGAGGCTTGACCAGCAGAACAATTCTGCACAGGGGCTCCTGATATCCTTCCACAGTGGCAGGGCACAATGGCACCAAGAGGAAGGAGGTTGAAGTCACATATGAGTTTTTTGTAGTGGCTGGTGCCACAGGAAAAACAATGAGATTTCCTTCTCTCACCAGAGCCCCACACTGCCTTGCGGGAGGTGACCTGTCCCGGCAGCCCAGGCCCAGGGACCACAGTGTGAAGATGATCTGTTTAAACTTTTTGTACCCAGCTGCTGCCAGGGAGCCAAGTTCCTGAACGCTGTTGTCTCATTGATGAAGAGCAGCTCTCTGAGCTCCAGCAGTGCCCAGGAGCGTGGGGAAGGGGGTGAAGGGCCTGCTGCTGCCCTGCTGTCCAAAGGTGGTCAGTTGAGTGGGACGGGTAGGAGTGCTCCTCATTTTTTTTTGGTGATAAACTTTCTTCTTCTGGTGTTTCTCTCTGGTTGTTTGGCGGGTCCAGCACCTCTTCATGGGAAGAGTCCTGTTCTTATCCTTGACGTTTGCTGTGTCTTGGCTTGGCAATAGCAGTGATATACTTGTGCAGGGAGCCTGCGAGTGAAGGGAGCACCAGCCCATCCAGGAAGCTGCAGCCCATCTTGGCTGTGTGTCTTTCTTTGCTGGCTTCTGTTGGAAATATAGATAAAGTTTTGAGTTTAAGTAAGGTTTAAAGTTTTGATTTTCTGCAAGGAAATGAAACTCTGCTCTCTGAGGGTCCAGTTTTGCATAAATTGTGCAACCTCAAGTGATAAGGATCACCACAAACCTTATAATATTCTGCTCCAAGTTATGTTCAACTGAAGGTCCTTTTCCTAAATATATAGCAATGTTTTATATTATGTTTAAAGACAGTTAAGGAACACAGAAGCGGAACAAGGCCCTCCACTGCTGGGTTGGAGGAAGGAAGAGAAAGAACATGTATCAGATGTTAGTTCATCAGCTGATACAGTATCCAAAAGATAATATGGTGATGACTGCAATGTTTAAACAGCATTGAGAAAAATGCCTTTGACTGCAGTTCCAGTTGCCTGCAGTGTTTTGATAGTTTTAGGAATATAAAAAAATGTTAGGAAATTGCAAGAATAAGGTACAGGCCCAGATGTCCTTAGCTCTGCCCTCCCTTTCTTCACCCATTTCAAACTAGGGTTAATTCTTAGAAATTTTCTGCAGTACAAGACTGGTTTGTAGCACCTTGTTGCATTAACAGGTCCAAACAAGCTCTACTATCTAGCAGATATATGTTACGCGNTCGGTTGTTGTTTTTTTTTTTTTTTTTTTTTTTTTTTTTTTTTTTTTTTTTTTTTTTTCCCCTCGTTTATCACCTTGGATGTCTCACAGATTCCATGTAAATTAATGTAGGACTCTTGGTCACTATCTGTTTTGTATGTCTCAAAATGTGATACTTAAACAAACCAGCAGTTAGAAGAAGAATCTTGAAGTCAAGATCATGATGGACATTGTGGCCACTTTAGTTTGGGGTTGCTTTTGTGTGGTTTGATGGATGTGGTGGTTCTGATGTGGGCTACTGCTTACTGTTGGTTGTTTCAGTAATGGGGGATCTTTACACCGTATCCATTAGTGGTTTAAGCTAGAGTTCAGAGAACAGGGAATGGCTGGGTCTTTCCTTCTGCTGTGTTGTGATTGACCCTTTCCCAGCTGCCTGTCTAAAGCAGGATTCTTAGATGTGCCCAGCCAGGATTGCCATGTATGGTAAGTTGACAGTGTCTCTCCTTTGGCATTGCTCCATTCTGGTCAGCCTGCCTTATTTGTTTCTGCTTTCTGTCTATATCTTGGTTTTACCCTAGGTCATTGGGTCTCTGGGACAGGGTCTGACCTTTCTGTTCTATTTTTACATAACATCCAGCACAGACACCTTTGTTATCTCAAGCTCTTGATGGTGCTGTATGTAATGCCAATAACTAACGGTGCTGATATTCCTCCTGGGCATCTGTGGCTGTTTGTGTGCACAATGACCATAAACACGCTGCTGTAGGGTGAATTTTCTTCAATAGCTCCTGTGTTGTTTCAGCTCTGAATAGCAGTAAAACTGGCAGCCAGCTTGGTACAAGAAGTGTACAGAAAGCATTTCCATGCCAGTGAAAACTGTCAGTGCTGATCTGGCTGGTGGTGAAAATATAGAATCACAGAAGCTGTAAAATGGTTTGGGTTGGAAGGGACCTTAAAGATCATGTAGTTCCAACTCCCTTGCCATGTGCAGGGGTACCTTCCACTGGGGTAGGTTTTTTGAAGCCCCATCCTATGTGACCTTGAATACTCCCAGGAATGGGGAGTCCACAGTTTCCTTCTAGTTTCTCTCTGCTTCTTTGTTTCTGTTCCACTTTGTGTTTGAATGTTACGCCTATGGTGTTTCTCATAGGCCTATTTCCCTTTTTTTCTTACCTACTTTCCCCTTTCTTTTCTATTCTGGCTTTTCATTCTTTACCTTCTTGTCCACATATTTTTCTCTGGGTTGGTTTATAATTTCTGTTTTACATGGTTTCTCCTTTCACTCACCAGGGCAGGTTGGCCAAGCACCCGTTAACCTCTCAGCACACTCCAAGAGTTGGTGACCTGAGAATGATGGCAGCTGTGTCCTTAATTCTTGGGAAAAAAGGAATAAGGGAGTTGGGGCTGTACTCATTTCCCTTCTTTCTAAATTATTCTCACCCTGAATGTTTTGTTTTCCCTTGCCTGCTCTGGATTGCAGCTGCTGTAGCTGAGTAGATATTTCTCAGATCTGATGGTTAACAATAAAATTGAGGTTAATGGCTACAGTTTACCCCTGCACCTTGGGATCAGTGATTTCCTTCCTTGGTAGGTGCAGTCTGCACTCCAAGCCTAGACTACTCTGCATTCTATTACCTCTTATCTTTCTGTCACTAATTTTAGTAGTATTCTCTGTTGTGCTGAAAGCCCAGGGCTTTTCCAGCTGTTTTCAGCTGTGTTTCTGCCCTGCGGGGGACTGAGGCCCTGGTTTGTGGTGGTTCTGTGAGGGCTGCCATGCCCTGATGGCAGTTTTTGGCTGTGGGAAGAGTTGAGCTGGTGGGTTTGTGTGTGCATTGGTGATGGCTTGATTTGAGCAATCCCCATGCCCCTAAGAAGATGCCACCCAGGAAGAGCAAACAGGCACCATCAGGAGCAGAAACTGGGACGAGTCCTGTGCAGCACTTCCCAGTCTGTGCAAGCAGTGAATGCTGCCAAACTGCCTCTTTTAGGGGTTGACTTTTAGACAGTAAAAGAGCATTTCAACTGCTTTTGATTATAGAAACAGAGTGATCTGAAATGGGAAAGGCTTTGATGCTGGTGATCTGCAGAACATGCTCAATATCGCTTCACAGCAGACATTTTATTCTCAGCTGTTTCAGCCTTGCTGCAAGCGCATTGGTTGGGTAACTTTGCTTGCACAGCTGT
Source organism: Tichodroma muraria (assembly GCA_013390105.1). NCBI lineage: Eukaryota > Metazoa > Chordata > Aves > Passeriformes > Sittidae > Tichodroma > Tichodroma muraria. The sequence continues at coordinate 151,163 of WAAG01032241.1, read as the reverse complement.
TTTGATTCCCCCCTCCCTTCCAAAAAATAAAAAATCCCAGGACTCAGCACTGCATTTCGCATCCTGAAAAGTCGACTCTTCTAAGCCCCAGTTTGTGACATTGGTTATTTTCTGTGCATGACAATTCCTGAACGTGCCCAGCCAGCACTTCCCAGGGGTCAGGTCGGGTGAGCTCTGCTGAGCATGGTTTAAGCACGCAGACCTGTGGAGGGACTTTCCTTCCAATAGATGGAAAGAGGTTTTTTTTGTTTATTGGAAAGATGTAACCCGAGCAGAAAATTTAAAGGGATGTCATAAAGGTGAATAAACAGAAATCATACTCCAGGCTGTTCCCTGCATGTGGCTGATGATAATACGTGAGCCTTCTTATGTGAAATGTGAACACTCAGTGTCGTATTTCATCCAGGACGATGCTTCTTTTTTACTTTTTTTCCCCCTCTGCAATGCAGACTTTCACAACTTGTGCAAGTGTCCTGTGCCTCTCAACCCCACCCCTCAGCCCCCTTGGATTAGGAGTTTATAACCTGATCCTGCTGATGCCTCTTGCACCCAAGGATCATTTAGTGAGAATTGGTTGGGTGATGTGCTATTTTCCAGACACTCAGGCCTGATCCCATTTCCCTTGCTTGCCCAAATGTTTTTGTTGGTTTTTTTTTTGCCCTGGTTTAGTTTGGCTTGGGAATGGGCTGTTTATCTCCTCATGAATTTGGTGCTGTCAATCCACTGAACACAGTTGGTGGCACCTGGACTTCTCTACTAGCTGCAGCCTCAGGGTGGGGTACTGAGTGACACTGGTTGACTTGGGGGATGTCAAGAACCTTGCCTTGGAAAGCATAAGGAGCAGATCATGTCTGGAGGTAACCTGGCAGACAGCTCAGAAAATTTGTTTCTACAGCCAGGTCTGCCTAATGCTGAGTTGTCACTGTGCAGGCCCTCTCAAACTCAGTGATGAGGCTTGCAATGCTGCTGGTCCTAAATTTTTGGGGTCAGGTGGGGTAGACTTTCTATACTGTGAGAGATGCTCGGGTTGTTGTTAGCCAGCATCCTGTCTCTGGCACTGGTGAAAGGCAGGTGCTTCAAAACAAAACAGAACAAAACAAAACAAAAGCTGTGGGTGAAAGTGAAATAGATGGCTAAAAAGTAGCCAGGTCATATGAACGTTTTTCTACCAAAACATTTCAAGCTCATGTTGGCTTGTGCCCGAGTCATGCCTACTCACCAGAGGGCTTGGCGATGAGTTGTAGGTGGCAGATTCCAGCTAGTTTACAGCATCTGAACAAATAAATCTTTCCTTTCTTCCCCTCCAGTATCTAAGTGTGTGGCCTTTGCTACTTCAGTGTCTCTTAAGCAGCTTAAAAGTTTTTCTAAGTGAAATATGCTTCTATACTGCAGTTCAGAGATAAATATAGCTGATGAGTTGAAAGAAGGCCATAGTATGTGTTATGTTGCCTTACCCAGTATTTTTTTTCTTTTTGTGGTGATTCTGTGCTAACTCAAAATGGAAAATCTCCTGAAAGATGTTATTTTTCCTGTTTAAAGAAATTACAGGCCAGAATACCATTCATTGCCTTAAGCTGCATCCAGTACAGGATTAACCCCCCAGCCCTCTTCTCCAGCCCAGCGCTATGTGTTTGGAAAGAGAGCGCATTTGCAGCTGAGCCAGCTATAATAATAATAATTAGTGTTGAGAAGCACAGAGCAGCCTGTGATTAGCAAAATAATTATTGCAGAGTATATAAATTGAGAGGTGGGGTTTTGACGAGGCAAGAGGAGTGCACACTGCAGCTTCCTGGGGTGGCATTGGACTCCTGTCTTCCTGTTGATGTTCTCCCTGTAAAGTTGGGTGCACGAACCGTGCAGAGCAAAACATGTTTGTAAAATGATGATTGCTTTTGAGTTTTTCCAGTAAATTCTGGTGATGAAAGAACAGCCAAAAAACTTGTAAATAAGAGTTTTACACTGTGCTAGGTTCCCTGGAGTAATTTTTTTTTTTTAATTTGGATGCAAGCGTTGGATATGATTTCTTTGCTTGCCAGGAGGCCAGACTTTGACTTTCTGTTGGCTCTGGACCATAAAAAATAGCCTAGGAACCCTTCCAGGACTTCTCCTTCATGGGTTCTGGTTCAGCTCTGGGTCAGTGGGATGGAGGAAGATGTCTCTATTACAGGAGTCTGCTCTGACATATATAAAGGCAAGTTTTAGGCTCATAGCTGATGACTTGTTGCCTTAAATCTAATCTGTCTTGCTGCCTAACAGCGAGCAGAGCATTTTACACGTTCTTTCCCCTCTATGCTTGGTCATAAAGGGCAGAGTTCCTCGGGGCAGCCGCCGGAGCTGCCTGCACAGAGCAGGCTGGGAGGTGACACAGAGTACACACGATTGCCATTGGCCATCATTGGTGCAAAGCTTCGGGGTAGAGCTCACCCCAAAGGCAGGCCCAGGATCGGGGTCTGTTGGAACTGATCTAGCCCAAAGAAACCAGCAGCTGCTTCCTAAGGATAGTGGCAGGACAGCCATCCCCAGACAACTGATCTGTGGATGTACCTCTGCCTGGGTGCTGCCCAGACTGTGTACTCTCCCTTTTTGTAACATAATATGTCTGCAAACAAATACTGTACCAATAAAAACAAGTCTCTAAAAAAAAAATGTTTAGGCTAAAATGAATAGGGGGTACTTTTATGTCAGTCTAACTGAAGTCAGATGAATCTCTTCCAGACTGCCTTAAGCGTTCACATCGGACTTGTACAAATAGGGCTTGAATCTTGCCCCATGATGCTTGCTATTGTAATAGATGAATAATAAAAAATTTTGAAAAGTGCGTTAGCTAGGTTTGTTTTACTTGAGACAAAGCAGGTGGAGTGCATCCTTTGATCCTTCTCATCTTTTGTTTGTTGTGATTTTGTGTTTTTCTTTCCTGTATCTTTTTTGACAATAATCAGGACACATGTGCTCATGCATGTTTGTGTATGTATGAATACACATGCCACACATTCACACACACTTACCTTAAGCTCTTTTTCTGTATTATAAAATACATAGCTGCTTTTTCCCCTGTGTCAGAGACAGCTGGTATTGCCTGCATCCAACCAAGCAAGCCACTGAGTTAATAACCACCATGTAAAGTTCAGGAAACCTGGTGAACATTTTTCTAATAAGAGGATGTTCTGGCCCTCTTGATAATCAGCCCCCCATTGTAAAGTCATTTTGAGTCAGAGGTTTAAATCTTTGTTCCAGTGGAAAAGATTTTTATAGGCAGTGCAAACAGGCATTACATTCTGGGTATTTTTTTTTTTTTTTTTAGCATGGTTGCTTAAAATAGCACAGATTCTGAATCCAAGGGAAGAGAGAAAAGTTGAAACAATAGAAATCATGGTCTGGTGGCACAAACCTCTTGCCCCACCCCAGCCCCTGTTAGAAATTTGGCAGAGGCAGTAGGCTGGGTTTCCTTGCCATGAGACACTGAATCACATACTGGTGGTTGTTCTGGGCAGTTGGATTTCTGTCTCTGCTGGTGGTCACCCTGCTTTCGTTTTGAGGATGTCATAATATGGCTTTGGAAGTCAAAACTACACCAGTTTTATGCAGATTTATTCTCCTGCTTCCTGCATTCCTCTTGTATTTGCAGGCAGAAGGCTTTTCTGGAAAATGTGCATTTTGGAAACATATTATCCCCATGATTTTGGGTTTAGGGGTCTTTTTTTACAGTATGAAAGAAGGTCCTTTCCCTTCTTTCATACTGTAAATAGGACATCCCCAAATGGGCCCAGTTCCTCTCACCAGTTCTGCACAACCAATTCATTACCTTTGTTTTCAGTGGCTGGGGTTACCATGGCAGCAGCAGCCCTTGGGATAATGATTTTGTCATGGCAGAGCAAGAGAGTCCACACCTCAGGGAGGGTGTTACTTGTGTGTTGATGAGGTGGCAGATGGCTCAGAGGAGACAGTGGCCGGGTCAAGGTGATCTGGGAAGTCTCTCCTGATTTTTCTGTGCTGTCGAGGATGCTCCTGGTGGATTTTGCCAGCAATAGAGTTGCAGCAATGGAGCTCAAAGCTCTTAAATCTTCTTTTATCTTCATTCCTGAGCAGTCTGGTACTGAAAGGTGGCCATGCATCATTTTCTGCTTCCCCTTCTCATCCCGATGCTGATGCTGATGTAGCAGCTGGGTACACTCAGTTGTGGCGTCACCCTTGCACCTGCTGTGCTGCAGGTGATGGATGTGCTGCCTCCAGAGCAGCCTCTTCCTTATCCTTGCAGGTCCCTGGTGGGACCTTCTCCTGGCAGGTGGAAAGGGCTCTCCTCTTATTTGCCCCCAGCTATCTTGGTGCATACCTCTGCTGCAAGCACTTCTCCCGAGCACACAAAACCAGCTCTTTGATTGCTGCTTTATCACGCAGGAATGGCAGCCGTGGGGCAAAGAGCATTTACACAGTGCAGGGGCTCAGATTGACAGTCCTTGGTCCTGGGTACTTCCTTCATTCTCCTTACCCTGATACTGAAGCATCTTTCCAAAATTAAAATGTGACAGCAATCTTACTGTTTTCCCTAAAACACTCCCTGAGGATGGAGGAATGGGGGGAGGTTAGCATCTGGAGCTGACGCATTTATTATTGATGGTGCCTTTAAATGATTAAACTAATTTTCCTTGCATTATTTAGGGACATTATGATATTCATCATTAATGGAAAGATGTCTGGGGAAATGTGTGATTCACAGCTGTAAATACCTTCTCTCCTTCTTTTGTCACTTGCTGCCTGTATTCTCCCAGCTCTTGTTTGTCATTTTGGAGTCAATGTTTGTCCTTCTGTCAGTACCTCCTGCTGCCTTCCCCCTTGATAAAGGTGACTCGTGGTTGCATAAGGATGAGATGACTTTTATTCTAGGTAGGTGACTTAATTTTCAGTGTCACCAGGGCTTACATAAGGGATATAATAATCTAGATAAGGAAATAAGGTTTAGAAACTCTTAAGTACATTTAAGAGCTCTTTCTAGCAAGTGTTATTCATAGTTGTGTTCTTTATATTACTGTCAAGGGTAACTGGAAGCATGAACAACCCTGGCATTAGTTATGCTTATCTCCCCACGATATGGTGCAGTATTATAGCTGGGGTTTATTGCAAAATGAGGCATTGTTAACAGATAATGTGGCTGTGTCAGGGTAGATTTCCCTCTGCGGAATATGGGAGTCCCTTTGCACCAATTAGTTTTACTAGATCCTTTGCACACAGCAGAAATACTGTTTACAGGATGTGATTTTAAACATGAAAATGTAGTTTTTAGCTTACTTGCTGTCCCACAGGACATCAACATCTGTTGGTGAAGCTTGGGTTGACTTCCATGTAGTAAATTCAGTCTTCAAAGGTAGTTGTTGTCAGTTATTAATCTATTTTTAAAGAAGAGGGTATGTAGATGGAATCTCAGTTGTTGATACTCAGTCTTTTGGCTGAAACTGTATGTCTGCCTCCTGCAGAGTGGTCCTGAGAGGTGAGGTGGACAGGAGGAATGTGAGGTGCCTTCAGGCTATGTTGGGAGGTGAGAAGCTCAGCTTCAAAGGGGTTTGTGGAAAGATTGAAAACTACACTAGGAGTCAGTGCCTTCCTCTAGAGCAAGAAGAACAGAAATATCATTAAGCAAAAAAAAAAAAAAGAAAAAAAATCTAGGTAAGAGGTTCCACCTCTTCTTCATCCTTCTTCCTGCCTTTATAAATCTTTATTTCTGGTTTCCAGATTTAAAATCATTCCTGTAGGAGCCTGGAAAAGGGTTCATGCTTTTGTTACTTCTCCCCATATGGGTCCAGAAGGGAAAACAATTTCTTTGCTACTTTTTTACTGTGTTTCATTCATGTGAGAGGTGAGAGGAGGTAAGAGGTGCTTCTCACCTGGCATCTCAAGCTTGAGTGCCCTTACAGTGTCTTTCTGGTGTGAGTGTGGGTAGCACAAGCAGGGACCTCACAGGTGTGTGGCAGCCTGGGAATGTAGTGATTTTGGAGTGGACCTGGACGAAGGTCTCTCAGCTTTTTCTGTACTCTTGTTTTGTAGTCTTCATCCTTTGGACAGGCTGCTGAACCCCAAAGCACTTGGTTATACTTGGGGCACTGTGGTGGTGCTGGGGGAAGGAGGCCCAACTCCCTGGCTTTCCCTGCCAATCCGTTCAAGTCCAAGAACATAAGGATTTATTGTTTTTCCATCTAATCTCTGTAGAGAGGCTCTGTTTAGTATCTTACCCTTGTTTGAAATGTGGAATTCATCTACTGCTATTATTATCCCAACACAAAGGGGCCACAAAACTCTTATGGTTCAGCCTAGCCCAGATCACTTTGTGCTGGGGATCATGCCTGTGGAATGGGGCTGCCCTGGCTACATCCTCTGCAAAATAATGTTTTCCCCCTTACTTTCAGCTACGGATCCTGTTCCTCTAAAAATTGCGTGAGTAAGGTGGGAGGGTGCGCAGGATGCTTTTGGGGGCCTCATTACCTGACGAATCTTTCATCACCGGTGGTGCAGAAAGTGCAGGGGAGATATAGGGTAGTTTTCCTAGCCAGAAAACTCATGTGTATCCCCACCTTCCTGGTTCTGGATTCCTTCCCAGCAAACTAACCCATCCCAGGAGCTAAACTGGGTCCTTTCCAGATGCTTCTTGCAATCTTCTTGTAACCTTCTTATGACTGGCAAGTGACTGCCATCTCTCTAAAGTTGCAGCCCTGCACCTCCCGGGAAGCACAGCTGTCCCCTGTGCCGTGGATAACATCACATTTATCCCCTTCTGGGCTGTGCCTGTGCTCACAGCTGGTCACGGGGCTGTGCTGGCTTTGCCAGAGCATCGTCACAGGCACGTGGTCCCGGGGTGCAGCACTCGCTCCCTCCGGCCCCTGCTTTGGTGGGGAAGGAAGGAAAAAAATCCCCTGAATTCTTCACTGATGACTGAAAGAGCAATTATTTGATGGGATTTTGGGCAGAAGGAGCCCAAAAAGGTTAGGCTGTTCTGCATCTGGGCCATGAGGCTGCACTGGATGAGTCACGGGGAGAGGAATAAAAAATCTCTGAGTCATAATGCCGAATACTACAGAGCAGATTTACTCTGGGGTGTTTTTGTGTTCCTATGTGCTGACTAATGTGCAAGAAACAGTGAGAGCCCTTTCTCTGATCTTTCACCCATGAAGAATGTAGCCCCGTGTCCCCCTCCTTGTCTCTATGTCTTAGCCAAGCCTGGAGTCCCAGTGCTTCCCAGACAGCTGAGCAACACTCACCCTCCTCAAAACCCCTTAAATTCCAGTGGCAGCAGGGTGGGCTCTGGTACTTTCCTAGCTGAGGGGACATGCCAGAGCAGAACCATGTCCCAGCAGCCCTTTGTGCCCCTGCAGCTCTGCCACCACTGGCAGCAGGGGGACAGCCTTGAAAGGCCCATCTTGCAGTGGGCATCTGCTCTTAGAGAATCTCCAAGTGATTTATGGAGAGGATTCAGCATGGTGGCAGCTACCCAGCACCTACACCTCAGTGATAAAAATATGCTGAAGTGATCTAGCTGCCCTCTCTCTGGAGATATTCCTACAGCCTACCTGAGCAGAAGACCCCAAGAAATTTGAAATCTATGTCTTTTTAGTGGACATGTCCATTTTGTCATTTTATTATGTCAACCAGCTCTCCCTGTACTTTAGGATTCAGGTGGCACCATGATTCCTTCTATCTTAAATTAATTTTGATTAGATCTCCCCAAAAGACATATAAAATCAATACTCATTTAATAAAATATACCTGCCCCTATCCCTTTTCTTGCACTATATTGGGGCCAGGGATAGAGTATTAAGCCAAGTCCCTGGGACTGGCCTTGTCAGCAGTGGCAGCAGCATTAAGAGACATCAGACATCCCCAAAAATGTGGTTGAGAGGCTGCAGGGGGTCAGGTTGTGGGTGACAGACTGGGTCCCCCCAAGAAATTGTAGCTTCCTTCTTGGGAGCCAAGTTTTGGTTGTCGTGTTATTCTGACTGATTAGGTTAATTTCCTGTATGTGGTAACTGATTGACATTTTTTATGTTATATTACCAATATGAACTGCTGGTTTAGACTCTGTATGATTTTAAAAATATTTTTTAATGTTTGCTTAAAGAGTGTAGAATTGAAAGCTGGATGCACACCTGTACTTGCTCACACACAGAAAAGTGATATGAGAGATTGTAATTTCAGTGAGCAAAGTTGTCTGTTGGAGTATGAGGTTGTCCTTTTTCCTTACAATGTCCTTAATCAATTTTTCATTATCACAGTTATTAGTGATAGGGTAAATGCTCCTCCCCAGAGAAAAGCTCGTAGCATCTTCATCCAGGAGTGGCAGCTCAGAGCTCCTAGTGCTGGATCTGAGTTCCAGTTCACTTGGGTTTTGTACACTTTAAACTGCTCATATGGAGCAACAGTCCGCACTATGTAGTTCCTACATTGTTTTGTTTGGGTTTTATTCCTCCTCTGTAAGGTTATATTTTGCTTCCCTAATTTGTAGTCTGTCTGCAGGAAAGGAGGAGGCAGCATTTTAGAGGGCAGTGCATGATTGGATGATGCAGATATCACTTATGGGAGGTTATATTATCCACTGCCCTGTTGCTGGATACAGCCCTTCTGCCATGCAGCCCAAAGCAGGGAAAAAACCCCAAAATATTCAGCAGTAAAAAACACAGCTTTTTTCTGTTTTTTCTTCCCCGCTGCTTCCTTAGTACTCTTTCCAAATTGATTGCATTTCCTCAGCAGAACTACAGAGGTTGTGGCTGTGAGTGTATTCTGAACTTTATTTTAATTTATTTTTCATCATTTCACAGGCTCCTGGGACATCTTAAGTATGGGTTAAGCCAAGGCAAATGTGAGATGCCTTGGTTGCTTATCTGTAGAAAGGACCTGGTATGTCTTTGGGTGTGAGGATAGGGACTTTGCAAGTCTCGGGATACAGATTATTTTTTTTCTTCAGTTGTGCTTATGAGTTTTAATAGGGACAGGAAGTCTTTGTATATTAAAATGAAATTTTTATGTTTTAAATACTACAGCATTTCTGTATATGCAGAGTCTTCGCTGACTTGATACTTCATTCTTTTTTAGCCACATTATCTGTAGCGATGCAAATGTTGGAGTAAGTGCTCTTACACTGCTGTGCTGACCTGGAATGCAACAGACATTTTCCAGATCAAATCCAGCACTTCCACATAGGATCACACCCCCAGCCTGCCTGGTTGCTGCCTTGGGTTGCAGCCTCAGCGCACCTTGCCTGCTGTGACCTGTGATGCTGTGATGGTAGCAGACCTGCCTTATGAGCAGGCAGGGAGGGTGATAATGTTTTAAATAAATATCCATCGAGCTGAGCCTGGTCAGGGGTTTGAAATGAGAAGTGGATTCCCTTTGCAAACATCCCCATCCTTTATACAAAATCTAAATGAAATGGGGATACTAATTAAGTTTATGCACTCTTGGCATGTGAAAGAAGGCCAAAGACAAGTGTGTTAAAGCAGGTGACACAATCCCAACAGATTTACTGGAGGGGGGGACATATCACTGCTTTGATAGAATGAGGGCAAACCTCTCTAAGATGCTAATGTTTCTGCTTTGTCTTATATTTGCGTATTTCCTTGTGCTTTCACAGGGCTCCTCGCTTGCAAGTGGTAATCCAAACACTAAGAAATCCTCAGCACTTTGAAGCTGTCACTGCAGTTTCTTGTCTTGAAGGGCAGGAGGGCCTCATGCTAAATGAGGTTTTGTTGAAGGTGGAACTCCAAGAGATTGGACCACCTCCACCTGGGACAGCCCAGCCATGCGCAGCAAGACCTGTCTAAACTCAGACTAGAGAGTAAATTTGGGTGCTGTCTGAATCTGGATTAAAAGCAGAACTCCTGCTTATTCCTGACCAGCTGCAACTGGAGAATTTCAGGGGATATATCCTGTGGTTTATTGTGCTGAGGTGGCTTGAGGTTTGTCTCCAGCTGGTTGCCCCTGAGTTTCCTGCAGGCTGGAGCACCTGTGGTCAGGTTTTCCCCTACGTCCTCAGTGTCAATGAGATGTATTTCAGCTTAGTCAGAGGCAGTGCTGCATCTGTGCCTGTGTACAGACAGGCTTTCCCGTCCGCTTGACTGAGAGTAGGAAGGCAAAACTGGGGTCCCAAATTTCCTGTGGAACCTGTGGGACCCCTCAGCAGATGTGCATGGAGAGACCTTCCTTGAAGGGAGCTGGGGGTGCCCTGGCTGGTACAAACCCACTGGTCTCATGAACACCCTTGCAGCTCCTGAGTCAAGCCTTACGTTAGAAGGCACTGGAATACAAGTAATGAATCCATTTGTGTATCCTGGTAGCTGTATCAGAGCCACTGGGGATGTCCAGGAGGAAATGGTGTCACATGTTGGCAAGGCAGCGGCTGCATTTACTGGATTAGCTGAGATCTGGTCCTTGAAAATCTGCAGCTGAAAGGCTGAACTATGAATCTTGGACTTGAAAGCAATTTTTATCTAAACACAGGGATCTGAAAGCTGGAAACCTATCAAAGGTACAGGCAAAGTATCTGAGTACCTTTGACAACAAATGGCTTAGAGAAATGCTGTGCAGTAGTCTCCAAAGACAGCCCAAACAAATGCTGGAAGTATTTAGAAAATAAGAAACTAGAGTGTCTGATGTAGCAGAGGGACTTCAGAGCAGTGGGATGGAGATGCACTGGGAGGTGGTAGGGACATCTCTCTATATCCATTGAGAAGATACTGGATTTATTGCCGCATGCCTCTGGAGGTCTTTCAGGACAAGGGCAATGGAGTCTTGCTTGTGGTAATCAAAATTACAAAAATCAGTGGAAAGCTCTGGGAGTTCTTGTCCTTGGAGGAGTGGGGTTGTAATGCTGCATGGATCATGAAGGTCTCTTCCTTGGCCTCATGAGCAGCCAAGGCATATATATATATAATCTCATTAACAAATTTATCAAACTGCATCTTAAAACTGATTGGGCTGCCTGCCCTGTGACTGCTGAAAGGCATCCAGAGCTTGGCATGGCCAGGGACCTTCTTGCTGCAGCCTGGAGTCATTCATAGCCAGCTGATGCTCATTTGTTCTTGTGTCAGTGTTGTCCTTTAGCTTAAACCCCTGTTTCCATGATGCAGACAGCATACCTCATACCTTTACACACCCACTGAGCTGCGCAGGTCTGACACAGGCAGCTCACTCTATCCTCTTGTCTAAGGAGGGCTTGTCATCCCTCCTGCTGACAGCTGGATCCTCTACTAGGCTCTGTTCAAACACATCCTCCTTGGACATGAGCTCCCAGGGCGGTCGTAGCACCTGGGAGCCAAGGTCTCCTTCTACTGCTGGTGCAGCCTGACATCTTTAGGTCTCCCAGAAATATTTTGTCCTCCAGCTGCCAGCAGAGCCTCATTGCCCTTGAAACCCTGCCATGCTTACGTCCCCAGTTCATGTGCACTCACCTGCAGAGAGAGGTGAAATTTCTAGTGAGACCAGCCTTAGCTAAAATCAACCTTCACCCAGCTCTGGTACTAAGCCCCAAGCTTGGTGGCTGTGGGAAAGGCAGTACTTAAAGGGACCAGCAATAAAAACTTTATTTTTCATGGCTCTGTCTTCTTTAGCAGGATTGTTTGGCAATGTCGTAGAATCCTAGAATGGTTTGGTTTGGAAGGGACCTGTAAAGATCATCCTGTAAAGTCCATCCCCCTTGCTGTGGGCAGCATTATCTTCAACTCTGTCAAGTTGCTGAAAGCCCCATTCAGCCCGGCCTTGAATGTCTCCAGGGAGGGGGTATCCACAGTTTCTCTGGGCAACCTGTTCCAGTATTAAGTATCTTCATTCTAAAAGACTTCCTTCTTTAAACTATATGAACCCTCTTTCAGGTTAAAACTATTGCCCTTTGTCCTATCACAACAGGCCCTGCAAAAAAGTTTGTCCCCAAAAGGAACCATATGCAGTGTAAAACCCCAATATATGTTATAAAAAGTACATGTAATACAATAGCTTACTTATTTATGTTTGTAGGGATCTTGTCAGGGATGACTAAGAAGATACACTTGTAATTCTAAGATGGTTTTATTCATAATAGACTTTCTGCTCCTAAACTGAAATTTTTATTTCAAATTTTCTGCAGATTTTGAGTGCTTCAGTTCTTCGTTTAAATTAAACTTCTTACATGGGGGTCACAGGGGCTAGAGTGAAGCACCAAAGCTTTTAGGCAGTGTCATGGTTCACTGGGCTTTCCAGGGCAGTGCTGTGGGTTTATTGCAGCTCCAGCTGCTCATGCACTCAGGCCAGGACTAGACCCTGCTGTGGAGGGTCAGAGAAGTTTTTTGCAGTGCAGTTTGCAGTAGGCATTAGTCTGTCATAGATAAGGGATTTATTTGTCCAGTAATACTTGTCGTGACTGTAGTTTGAGGGCCATCACACTGGCTGGCCCTTAGGATTGAACTGTTAGTGCAGAACAGATGCTGACAGGGGACCCTTGCTTTCCATGCTGTATTTCATCTGTGTGGAAGGAAAGGGAAAAAACAAAAGAAAAAAAGGAAAAGCCAGCAAAAACAAAAGCAGAATTTCTGCTGCAGCTGTTTGAAACAATGAATGAACCATGATGTGATGCTGTGGGTGTTTGTTTTATTCTTCCCCTCATTTTCTCATCCAACTTTTATTATCTTTCAGTCTTGGAGGTGGGAACATTCATTCTCAAGACATGGTGTCTTGCCCTGAATCCAGACATCCCATTAGCTATTAGCTAGAGTGGTGGGGCAAAACCACAAGAATAGAGATATCTGAGATAAAAAAAATATGTCTGTATATTTATCTGGAAGTAAGTGGTTAGTTTAAGCAGTGGCCTTGTGGTACAGTGGACCTCTGGAGGTTGTAGCAGATGATCTCCCAGTGATGCAACCCCCATGGTAGATGTTGTCATCTCTGTCAGCTGCTTGCCTTGCATCCTGAAGGCTGCCGTGCTTGTCATGGGTAGCAGAAGGGGAGCTGTGTCAGCTTCTCAGCTGCTACCAGTCAAAGCTGAGGAATTAATTTAAACTGTTGATTTAATTAAGTTAGAGAACGTGGCAAATAGTTTGTGCATGCCAGTAATGGGTGCCAGCAGGAGTGTCCTCTCACTCCTGCCAACTGCATGGGTCTGCTCTCCAGAACATCTGAGAACGGATGCTGACGAAGAGTGGTGGTTGGGTTCCATCCCCTCTGGTGATTTTTTGTGTCATCATGTTTAAAGAAACATCCCTTTCACTGGGAGGCTCATCACATGGTCTTCGGAGGGTTCACATTCTTCAGAGTTATTCCTGGTGCCTTTAGATAGGCAGAGCTGTGATCTTTAGGTATTGTGCCTGATGTGCCTCAGGCCATCCTAATGGAAAGGACTACATTAGTTTAAAGTAACCACTTAAAATAGTATATAGCAAACTATCACAGGCTTCTGGGCTGTGTGCTTGAGGGCTTGGATTAGAAGGCAATTTCTCCATGGTCCCTTTCTTAGGGTATGTGGAGGAGAGTGGCAGGAAATGGTGACATTAAGGCAGTTGAGGATCTCAGATCTGAGAGAACATCTTCCTAATCCCTGTGTGGTCTTCAATGGTTTTTTACACTGTGTGAGTGTTCGTGAGAAGACAGGGAGATTGGATTCCCTCATACCAGCTTGGGTGCATTGATGCGTATCTCTACCCATGGAGCTGCTTCAGTTAAAAGAAAATCATCAATTTTCCTTGGTTTCAGGTCCTTACTAGTGGTGTTTCTGGTACGTGGACTGCATGGGACAGCGTGTGGCAGCTGTGCATGTTTCCAGATGTAGCTGGGTAGTTAGACTTCCTCAAATAAAGTGTACTCAGAGTTAATGCAGATACTTAGATTTTGCTTGCAATAAGCTGTTTGCATCTAGCTTGAGTAGCCAGGTGGACTGAGGTTGCCAGCTGTGAGGAAATGCAGCTTTGAGAGGGTGAGTTCTTACACTGATTTGCCCTGTGTCAGTGAGAATAACACCAGCTAAATGGGCTTTGTTAACTCAAGGCCAGAACTTTAGTGTCGCTCTGGAAAGAGCAGGCTGGCTTTGGCAGGTTTGGATATCAATATGATGCATTTCCTGGTGGTAGGTGGTGGGAAAGCCCACGTCTGCTGTGAAAAGAACACTCTTTCCTTGGAAAAGTATTTACTGAGATAGCGATGATGGACAAGTCTCATGATAAACATGACTTCACAGATCGTGTTTGCAGCCTCATGGGAAAAGTAGAAAAGGTATCTAACACAGGTCTGGAGGTTTGAAGGTAATGTGTTCTAAAAATAAATACTAAGAATTATTCTTGATCTTGGGCCAGGTTGTTTCAAGATCAAAATCAAGGCCAAGGCACTTCAGTTTAGGTTTTCAGGTCATTTTTATTGGCTTTGGTAATTCATGCTGCTTATGAGGTAGGAAAAAATAGTAATATCTAGAAGGATCTTGCTACTTTCTTCCTGAAAACATGTTCCTAAGGAGTTCTGACTTTTCTACTAGATACACCAGTCTGCTTTGATATACCAATTTACCCATTGGGAAAAAACTAGGTTTTGGTGCTTTTTGTGTAATCAAGAGTCTTGTGACATTGTTTTGGTGTGCTGACGTATATATAATGACAGCATGTGGGTGACTTTAAAGAGTTGTAGAAAGACTTTAAAAGACAGATAGCAAAATAAGTAAATAAATTAATAATTGCCATTAATGTGAACCCAGATAGGCAGATCAGAAATGTAGCAAATAAACATCTGGAATCATTTTGTCCTGGGTTTTCTGACATCTTAATGGCTAGCTCCAGCACTTCTGATAGCTTAGAATTCCATCCTTATGGATGGCAGAGCTGCAGTGAGCACATCAACCAGAGCCACCTTGGTCCTGGGGAGAATGTGGAAGAGACCAAAACCTGGTTTTGACCAGGCCTGCACGGCCTGATCCAGCACAGGGGGCAATGAGAGCATTTTGATGGAACCAAGATCAGATTTGGCTCTAAACATTCTCTTGAATTTTTAGAGGAGATGGCTTGGTGGCTTTTGGTACCTGGCTCTGGGGCTGATGATTTCTGATGTTTCCTCTCTGAATTTCCTGGTTTTTTTTTTGTTGCTGGCTCTTAGGCCAAGAGTCCGTCACACTTTGCTCCCAGGCTGGAGAGCCAGGGAATTGGAGCTGAAAAAGCCACTGAAGCTTTTTGACATGCTGTCACTGTTCCCTGGTGCCCCTTTTTGGGAAGGGAGCATCAGTCCCTGCTTGAGACAGCTGGGCTTTTGCTTTCCCCAGCATGGAGCCAGCCTCTGGATGGGGGGAGGGGGCTGAGCACTTCAAGAACCACCAGGGGTGGGAAGAAGTTCTCTTTTCCTAGGAGAACCTGTTCTGATCCCTCTATCACTGGGATAGAGGCATGGGATCTCCCTCTCCTGCCCCTAACTTACTGTCCTAGGAGGACATAACTCTGGTCCTGGGGCCAGTTGGAGAGAGCAGCCATGACTGGGCTTGTTTTCCCAAGATAATCTCCTATGGGGAAGGTGGCTCTGCAGATGTAGGTGAAAGGTGATGCCGGCCCGCTGCTGGCACAGGTTGGCTGCCACTCTCCAGGCTGAGTCCTCAGCTTTTTATATCCTTGCTGCATCACAGCGCAGCTGCCACCCTCCTCCCTGCGCTGAGGATCACCGGGCAGGGCATCGTGAGCACCGTGTCAGCTGCAGCAGCAGTGCTGGACACCGCAGTGTTACTGCAGGGTTGCATCAGCCACAAACGTGTCTGACCTGATAGCCTGACTCCCAAATAACCAGCGCTGGGTCGGAGGAGGGCAGGAGGTGTCATCTTCTTAAAAAAAAACAAAAAACAAGAGAGAAAAAGATTAAGTTTAATCTCCTATAACATTTTAATTATTGTTGCTGTTTTTTAACCCTGAATCATTATATTCTTGATGTGTTTCCTATGATACTTTTGATATGTTTCAGTGTCCTCTTCTTCCTCTTCTTCTTTAACCCTGGAGCTTCTTTACCAGCTATATCCCACATTCTGGTTATCTGCTGTGAGTAGCAGCTCTGCACTTGCCATCTTAAGTAAATGGGGAAAGGGCATTGATTTCTGCTGCAGCATCCCCAGGAGAATCAAACTGAGAAATGAAAGCCTAGGAAACAGACCGGTGAAAAGGGTGTCCTGATGAGCAGTCTTCAGAAAGAAGTTATTTCAGGTATTTCAACCAAATAGCTCTGATGACTTACAAACTGGGGCTAACATTATCTTCTCTTCACTTATGGAAAGATAGTGTCATTCTGAATGATCTCTCTCCGTTCTTTGTGATGAAAGATCTGCATGAAAACAGATCTTCTGTCTCTGGAGCAGATTATGACCATGACAGAGAAATCTTGTCTCCAGGAGGGAGAGGCAGAAGTGGGACTGTTTGCTCCCAGCAAGGGTAAGTCATGCTTAAGAAAGGCTGGGCTTCTCCTCCAGCAGCTCATGGGAAGGTGAGACGTAAGCTCAGGCAGCAGCTTCACAGTCGGGTGCAGCGACAGATGGATCTGCTGTTGGTGTTAAGGATTTGCACAGCAGGGAAGAGACATCCCTGACTTCACCTCTCGGTTTGGTATAGACTTTTTGGTGGGCCTTCTTTCTGCAGGGAGGCTGCGTGGGGGCTTTGCCTGAGTCTTGACAGTGGAGCCAAGGAATTGGTGTGCAGTCACTGCTGCAGGACCAGATGTACAGGCTACAGGTTTTCCCTCCCTATCCAGTGAGCTCAAGTTGATGTTTAAACAGCTTCATCTGACTCTAGTTTTTTTTTTAATTTTTTTTTTTTCCTGGAGTAGTGAAAGAGCACTCGTCTGCATTGCTGCCTTTGGAGGGGTGGCAGTGCTTCCAGCAGTGGGGCTATGGCAGAGCAGAGAGGACAGAAGTGCCAAAATCTAGGGGGTGTGGATGGAGAACCCTGCGCTCTCCAGGCCAGCATCATCCTTGCAAAAGAGACCTTTTGAACTGAAGACCTTGATGAATGTGACTCTGAGCAGCCTGATGGAGTTGAAGATGTCCCTGCTCATTGGGGGGTTACACTAGATGATCTTTAAAGTTCCCTTCCAACCCAGACCATTCTGGGTCGAATCTCTGATTCTGTGACTGTCAGTTCTCCTGAGTCTCACAGTCTTTGTATGTAAATACACTGTTTAACTTCCTTCCCATATATAGCAAGTGGTATGTGGCTAGGAATTCCTTTGATGCCTTTAGATGCTAATGTAGTGATAAAACAATCCCTTCTTTTTCCCTTATATTTCTCACAGCATGTAAGCTCTCCAGAAAATCATGTCATTAAGTATTTAAGAGCTTAGACATGACTAAAATAAAAATATTGTTAGCAATAAATGAGTGAGAAGAGGTGCAATACTTTGTCAGTGTTGGAATAAAAATTTAGAAATATTCGGGTTACAGGAAGATTAGTTGAATTTGTGAGCACATTCAGGCATCAAAATAATGGGGATTATTTTATATAATAATATATAACCTCGGTCCTGGGGAGGTTATTCATCCATGCAGCTGAGCTGGACCCTGGCTGATGCCCTGTTAGTGTGAGGTGCAGGGTTGGTGAGAGGCAGCTCCATGGGTGAGGAGCAAACAGCTGATTCTCTGCAGCTCCCTGTCATTGCTGGGCTCTCTGCTTGTTTTGAGAACATGGAGAGGGTTATACAGGAGTCAGACATGTTTCTGGAGCTCTTTTTTTTTGTGTTTATATTTTTTTCCTCTTGAGGTGGCTGCTGTAGTAATCATTAAGGATGGAGGTGAAAACAGAGTGGTAGGATCAGAGATTTGGTACGACTGAATTGTTTTTGTTTAGTGGAATTAAAACTAAATTAGTGCTTGGTCAGGAGTGCTCTGTGAGTACAAGACAGTGAGCAAAACATCTATTCACAAACACATGGGATGGGACAGGTAGAGCTGGAGTGCAGTCCCTGATAGGAATCCTTGCATCAGCAGAAAAAGGATTTACTCTTGGATATCAGCAGAAAAATGAGTCCTGGCCTGTAACTTAATAGTGTAGCTGTGTGATGCAATAAATAGAACCTTTCCATGCTGATTTAATTAAAACCCAATGCAACCTCTATGTTTAGGTGAAGCCAAGTCCTACACTGTTACAAAATCTTTTCTAATAATAGTGTTTTATTTCGCCTCATGAAGGTCCCAATCACTGAGCTGCATGTTAAAGCTGCCTGCAACATCAGGGCAGGCATTTATTTGGATCTGACAGCTAGAATGAGTCAAGATCATTCCATGGGCTTTGGTTTAATGGCAAACACTTTCTGTTATTATTTACTGAATATTGAACATGTGCCCTTCATAAGAATGACCTTCCAAAAAAGTAACAGGAAGACAGAGCCTAATGTGCCAAAATGTTTCTTTGCTGGTATTCCCAGTGCTGTTTTGAAATCTTCACCTCAGTTGCCTTTGCAGAGCCTTGTGCCAAACCCGGAGCACGTGGGGCTCCTCCTGGGCTCCACGGGGATGCTTGGACCTTAAGCCAAGTGTGACAGTGCACAGGGAAAGTCATTACCACTGGGCCTCTGTCCTGTTCTTGAATGAGGAGGCAGCCACCAAGGATTCAGCTTTTAAAGGAGCCAAATATTAAGCTGGAAATGCATCAGTTGTGTGAGGGGTGACAAGCTCATTAAAAAAAAGAAAAAAATCTTTTTCCTTCTTAGCCTTTACCCCCTTGCTGCTTCTTGGCAGTTTTGTGCTGATTTGCTTTGCCCACAGTAAATGCTCCCAGCAAGGGCAGAGTGTGGTTTCCTTTGGCTTGGGGAGTTGATACAGAGAGGGACTCAGGAATGTCCCCTTTTGGACAGCAAATCAATTTGGTGTTCATGGGGCTGGCACTGTGTTGGTCCAGTGCCACAGGGATCAAACTTCACCAGCACTGGAGCCACTGGCTCAGTTTTTGCCCCATCATTGCTTTCAGAGGACCAAGCCCATTGTCCCAACTCCACCTTTTTGGAGCTGAAGCAGGGACAGCATAGATGGCATAAATGGGGACAATGATGGCATAAATGAGGACAATTGCAAATCCATTTTAATAGAGGGATTTCAGGAGGCTGCAGTGTGTGGGGGGATGATGAAAGCAAATGTCAGCTGCGACCAAGATGCCTGGAGTTAGTTGGTTTTATCTTTGAAAAGTAATGGGCTGGTCTGTTCTGTGGTTTGGTTTGTTTTTTTTTAATAGCATCCAATTAATCTCTCTGTTAGCCACTTTTATAATTTTAGCACAACTCCTTTGCTCCTGGAGCGATGTAGTCTTGTGAGAATTTCAGCATTTATTTGACTACAAAGCATGTTGTTAGCCTGCATGGTGACAGCCTAGATCCTGAAGGCTTAAAGAATATGTCTAAGATAAAGAACTGAAAATGTAATGAGCAGGAGGATTATTTTTGCAGCTGGCATAGTGATTTTTCTTTCCTTTCATTGTAAGCTGGTAACTAATGCTGTAGACTGAAAATCATAAACAAAAGGTAGCAAAAAGTGTCTGCAGGGTTCAGACTGCGCCCTGCTCTGGGAAGTTGGGATGGTTCATGGTGACCAAGCCAGGTGTGGGAGCTGTGGGTCATTTTGGCCAAGGCACAAAGCGAGTTTGCAGTGAATTTTCCCAATTTTCTGTGAACTGCAGCAGTGCCCAGCAAGGGAACCTAGCACTGGGTTATTTGTTGATATACAGTGGAGCAGCTCTGGAGATGGAGCAGTGACTCCATGTCCTATCTGTGAGAGCACCTGCAGGTCCTTGGTGCTAGACATGGGATGGTGGAACAGCCTTTGGTGGCAGAGCTGCTGTGTGCCTGCATAAGGGACCAGGGAAAAGAAAGAGGCTCTTACTTGAGCCTGCTGGCAGCATGGGAGGTGAAATGGTACCCACCTGGGTGTGAACAGTGGGATGGAAGGGCTCTTCCTTCACCCAGGTGTGGGAACCTTCCGGCCAATGCACCAAAAATGTCGTGGTTTCATTGTGAACCAGACAGGAAAAAAAAAAACTATCAGTTTGGGTTGCCAAAAGAAAAGGAATTTTGTAATCAAGAGCAAAGCAGGTTTAAACTTGAAAAGAACAGACTTTTATTAACTAATACAAAAAGGAAAGAAGGAGAAGAAAAAAAACAACTAACAAACTCTTAGAATTAGAATGAAACCTTTCAAACATTCTTCCTCTATTACCAAAATTTCTCTCACTCTCATTAACAACATACAGAAATTACATTTAGAAACTTTCAGTCAGTTTTTCAATTCTAGAATAGTCTTTCTTCAATTCTTCTAGAGATTGGAGCATCTTTTACTCGCTATGGAACTAAAAACTGAAACAAAACAAGACAAAACAAACTTTTCATGA
>WAAG01032241.1:102814-130445 GCA_013390105.1 Tichodroma muraria | reverse complement strand
CCATCCCCGCCCGATCTGCGCGATCCTTCCCGGCTCCAAGACAGCCCCGAGAAAACTCTCTCACCGACCATGCTTGCAGGAGAAGAAAATTCGAATTCCATCAGCCAGATATCAGCAACGAAGCTCACAGTTTGGCTCTGCGGTCTTTTTTTTCTTTTTCCCGGTCAGCCTGACTTGCTTCCCCCTCCCCCCCCAGGCCCGACGGCCACGTGGGGAGAGGGGGAGCAGAGAATGTTCGGCAGGAGCTCTTACCTGAGCCTCTGCCGGAAACCAAGAGAGAGATGATTCCCGGGTTTGCATTTAAAAAAGGTGTATCGTAAAAGGCGTACCCACGCTTTCATTGGTTTTATCAAATGTCAGTAATACACATTGGCCAATCACGGCCAAACTACTACACACCTGCAGGTCCTTGGTGCTAGACATGGGATGGTGGAACAGCCTTTGGTGGCAGAGCTGCTGTGTGCCTGCATAAGGGACCAGGGAAAAGAAAGAGGCTCTTACTTGAGCCTGCTGGCAGCATGGGAGGTGAAATGGTACCCACCTGGGTGTGAACAGTGGGATGGAAGGGCTCTTCCTTCACCCAGGTGTGGGAACCTTACTTTCATTTTGATACATAGTTCTTGACTTCCTGTGGTAGTTGCTGATAGAGACAGTGGATATAATTGAGAGCCTGTTTTTAAAAAGCAAGCAAACAAAAAAAGTGCAAAACTCCATTCCTCAGGCACTTGAAGGGTTACGACTTACCTCTCCAAGATTAGCCTTGGGACCAGAATTTCTAAAAAAACACCTTTTAAGCCAGAATGCATGGTCTCCTGGGAGAGCAGGAGGCATGAAGTGCTGTCCTGAAGTGCTGTCCCTTGTATTACTGTGTCCACTTCAGTGGATCTGCAGGTCTGATTTTCCCCTGATGTGCATCTCGATCAGAGTTTGGCAACTGACATCAGACTGGTCTTTTTTGTATGTCTGTTACCGAGTATCTCACACTCTTGGATCAATGAGTGATCCAGGTGGATGTTCCTCCTACCCAAGGAGCCTGATTGCATCTCAGGAGGAGTATGGTCATTGTCTTGAGCTGCAAGTCATTCAAGGCTGAAATGGTCTGTCTTTGTGGACTTTGTTTCTCTGTGACCTTCCAATTTTTCTGGGTGAGGCAATCCAGTATCTCTTTAAGAATCACACTCTTTAGTTTGTTGTAAAACATCTTTTTTTCCAAGAGGAGGATATGTGGAATGCTGTATTCCATATTAGAGGTGATTTTGATAGCATGAAATGGAGTTATTTATTTTTTTTTTATACTGTCACTCAAGTTGGGAAACATTCATGTCTTGAATACTATAAAAAGGCAAGTTAATATTTATTTTACAGTTTGTTCCTTTGGTCTTTTTATGTAACAGTCTACCATTTATCAGGAGAGTAGCTCCCCATACTTCTCCTTAAGGAATGTTTTCAAGATTTTTTCTCTTAATGTATCTGTGTCAGTTGATACAGATGGAAAATAAGGTTATGAAATTTTGTTTTGAAAATGGTCCAGGGTGGCATTAGGTGCTTAAAATGTCAGATTGTGTGACATTTGCTTAAGATTTTGCTTTTTGACTTCAAAAATGGTTAAAAGAAGAGGGTTCATTGTAAAGCATCTCAGCAGTGTTTCAAATTGTAGCATTCCAGCTTGTGATCCTCATGTGGAATCATTTTGTGAAGTCAGAAGAGCATAGTCATAACCTGCATTTTGTGTGAGAACTCGAGCTGTAAATATACAGCCTGTTGGTCACTTGGGTATTGGTTCACGTAGATGGAGAGACCCATCCCAAGTGTGGGTGAAAAGTCCTGGATGAATTGGAAGGACACAAATTTGTGTGATGATACCTTCAATGGAATAGCTAAACTAACTTTTTAAAATGTACACTTTATTGTGAAGCTGTTACAAGAGTTCATGGAAGCATTTTTATATTGCACTTTATGCATTACCAAACAATGCATCTTTGTGCAGCGTGTAGGCTGGAATTCCCAATCTGGCAGTCAATCCTTCTTTGCTTGTCTTTTTTCAACCCTCCCCTTTTCATTGGAGTTTCCAGAAAGGAATTGATTTTTGGGATGAAAAAATGGTAGGGTGAGGCAAGATAAATGGCTCGTGCCTCCATCTTATTTTCCTCAAACACTCAGGCTTTGGATGTGCCCATGTCTTTGCCTGGTCACAGACTGGTGGAGCATCTGCAAAGTGCCCTCCCCTCATCAATCATGTCCCAGACATAGCTGCTTTTTCTTTATCTGAGAGCAAAAGCCCCAGCTCTAGGGGCTGCCTGGGATGTTGGCCAAGCTTGTGAATCCCTCAAAAGCAGCCAGGTTGCTCCAAAATATTGGTGTTGCTGAGTGAGGAGAAAAAGGCACAGCAGCCTTTACTTTTTTTTCTCTTTGTGTTTCTTTGGGAAATAATTTGGTTTATTTATCTTTTATAAGGACATAAATATTATGGGCACCTGATAAGAGTGATTAACTGGTGTCCTTCCATAATTCCATAAAGCAAGCAAATTCATGTTTCCTCTGATACAAAACACAAGTCCTGTTGACCCAGAGCTCCCTGATTTTGCCACCCTCACTGCAATGTCAGATTCAGTCTATAGCTCTTCTAAAATGTCATGCCTAAGATCAGGAAGCCAGGGAGAGGTTTTGGAGGTGGCTTGAGCTGATTCATCAGCACAGTGTTATTGCAGGGGACGGTCTGGGCTTGATCCTTCCTTTTTCTGATCTGTCCTCTTCCTTCTGCCAGGGCTGGTGCTGAGCCTGCTTTGGCTCACTAAGTCAGGAGGAATACAATCCCGTGGGGTAGCTGAGATGCCCACGGCAGCAGACTGCTGCCTTTCAGGAAATACACCTGCAACCATCTGCTGGAGAATTTATAAAAGAAACAGAAAGGTTGAATTATTTTCTTTTTTTCCCCCTTTTTATTCTCTGCTAGATAACATTGACCTCAATAAGCAGTCTTTGTATCTGGAGATGTTCTTCTGCATGGGGACGTAACAAAGCCATTTTGGGGTGCTCACCTTGTGTTTAGGTGGGGATTTTGGCACTGCAAACTGAGCACATACTGCTCACAGTGCCTGGTGGCATGAGCAGCAGACATGAATGCCCCAATTGCATTCTTGCCCATAATAAAGTCGCTACTGGAGCTTACTGCAGTGATCATGAGGTTTAACAGGTCCCTTACTGCGTTTAACTCACATGGCTGGGTTGTAATGAACATGTTAGAGTGTAAAACACCCTGCCCTTTCCTTCAAATAAAAAACAGGCACAGAAAACATGCCTTGTTTTTTAAAATGAGCCATTGCCCTTGGGACTCTTTAACATTCAAAATTTAACAGGTGGGACTCCTTCTCTCTTCCTCACGTGTTTTTCAACTAATGAGGAACAAGTCTTTTAACTCTTTTTGCGTGTTTATTAATCATTTGGGGTCTCTCTATGGCAGGGCCCACTTTGCTCATTGCTGGTTTCCTACAGCTCGTGTTGACAGGTTCTTGCTGCCCTCAGAGAGGAGCCGTGGCTCAGGGTGCTGCTCTCGTGGTGAGGGGGATGCCTTGTTTGCTCAGAGCTGACATGTGCTCAGTCCGTGGTGTTTCTGTGTGCGAGTGATTCAACCCTTGTTGTACGAGTGATGGAGTTAGTTCTTGTCAAGGCATGGGGAAGATGAATGTGTTTTTCAAGTGCTAGCCCATGACTTGAAAAATCTGGATGCGCTTCAGGGCTTTGCTGCTAACCTCTACTACATGACCTTCAGTGAGTTGTTAAGGGCAAGACCTAAACTGTTGGTGTTGGACAGCAGTCATGGACAGTCTGCAAGGAAGACCCTCCAGTTTGAGGGGGAAGCAGCAGTAGAGTGATCTGGAGTGATGTTCTTTCCAGCAGACAGTGTACTCAGTCTTAAAAATCTGGCACATTTTAAGGGTAGAGTCCAGAGAACTGAAAAGTTGTCTTTTCAGGCACGTGCTGGGCACAAGGGGTTGAATTTCATCTGCCTGTCAGACAGGGTAGCAATGAGACAGTGTCTTCTCCTCACATCAGGGGGTGGAAGATGCTGAGGTTCCTCCACACCATGAAGCAAGATGCTTAAAATGAACATTAATCATCTGCCATTGGTTCATCTGTTACAATCTGACTAGAAGAGCCCATATGTTTATGTAAAAACATAACTTGTGCAAGGTGCTGGTCGCTGAGCTCTTGCATAGCCTATAAGTCCTGATGCCATCCAGTTGGCCTTGAAGGCAGATGATGGGAGTGCTGTGAGTGGTGTGGTATATGTGAGATGGGGGGAGATATAAAAGGTAGAAAACAAAAAAAAATATGTTTTCACTTGTTGGACAGTGAGGACTGCTGGGCTCGTCTCCCAGGAGAACTGAGCTAAGTACATATTGACACATCCATGTTGGAGCCTGGAGAAAAAGCCCTGCTGGTGCAACAGGCACAGCACAGCAAGGGACTGGGTTGGTGGGACAAGCCTCATTTCTCTGCAAGCAGAGATTCATCTCTGTTTGCGTGCTCATATTTTACAGGTAATTGGTTTATGGAGAAAACAGTTAGCTCGAGGATTTTGGGCAGGTGTTCTTGCTCTAGAGAAATAGGTTTTACAGGCATTTTCCATGTCATATAGTTATCAGAGTGGCTGAGATTGGCTTTGTAATTAGTGGGATGGGAGTTATTTTGGGAGATTCAAATCGTTTTCCAAAATGTTTTCATCAGCCCAGGGACTTGGGTCAGACTTTCTTCAGCTTCAGTTTAGCTTCTAACTGGGGGGAAGTTAGGGAATATTTGATTTCCTAACCCTCCCTATCACTGGGAAAACACTAGAAGCAAGGACAAAGCAATTAAGATTTCTTTTTCCACAAATTAGCAGACTTCAAGTGTGACTTCATCTGCGAGCCTGTCTGCAGGCTTCCAGTTGCCCTGTACAGGTTTGCATGCTGGGTTTTGTAACAACAAAAACATGTTACAGAGACACCAAATTTTTGTGGTTTATGGTGGTGTCCCCACGAGCCAGCTTAGCCTGGGTAATGTGCATCTCTCCTGCAGAGAAGGCTATTTTGATTGTTTTCCCAAAGGAAGAAGTTTTGGTTCTAAGTAGATTTTGTATGTGAGGTGAATTAAACATGTTCAAAGTCAGTGGAATTTTATTTCAAATAAACACGCAATTCTCCTAATCAAGCCTTTAAAGAGAATATCGGGAAAAAATGTCAGGGTTTTGTACATTTAATTATTCACTTGACTTTTCCCTTTTAAATATCTGATGACGTTTCCGCTGTTTGAGGGTAGATAGGACTTTATTGACACAATTAGCAAAACAAATGATTATCACACCTTTTCCTTAACCCTGTCCTATTTGATCTATTTGCTTGCACTTTCATTACTCCTTTGCTTGGTTACATTACACACAATGTTATCGCCTTCCTGTGCTTCTGCAGCTAAAACAAAGTGAAAAAACCTCTTTCAGCTCTCAGCTGCTCTCAGCTGTTTTCTTTTTACAGATGAACTAGAAAGCAATGTCAGAGAGTTATTTGAGTTTCCTTTCAGCACTTGCTGGGCATTATACCCGGGCCTGGCACTTGCCTGTGTTTATGCGACAGCCTTCATATTTTAAAATAACAAACAAAAATCCCAGCAACTCTATTCCCAGCACAATTAGTAAGATCAGATTAAAAGAACTGAGAAAACAAACAACCCAAACCCCCCAGATCACGATGGGTTTATATACGTCAAATACTAGAATCTTTATGACTAATTCCTTGGATATTTTGAGCCACTTTGGTGGGATGTGTTTATTTTCTCTGAAAGTAGAGGTGGGAAGTGTGGCTCTGCCTGGTCGGAGGTCACATTGGTTTGTTGTACTGAAGAGCTGAGTGTTCTATGTCATTGATGGGTTGTGCCAGACCTTGCTGTGGGTTGCTGAAGGTGTGATTCTCCTGATGGTGGATAAACATTTTCCACTGCAGTCAGGAAGGCAGATGGTGCTGCTGACCTGCTGCCTTAGAACCTTTTCCTTCTATTCCCTGGTAGTGAAAATACCTCATTAGGTTTAGAAGTTGTAGAAAAAAGGAGAGCAGAGGAAAACTGTCCTTTCACCTTACAAAAAGAAGAGTTTTGGAAAGATCTGTTGGTTAGGTGAGAACTAATTTCAATTGCTGGTTGGTCCTCCTCCTCCTTTCACATAATCAAGAACCTATGAGGCATCTGGAGGTGGTGCTCCATGCTGTGCCTATGCTCACTGTTTTATTAATTTAAATAAATCATGCAAATTAAAAAAAAAAAACAAAAAAGAAAAAACCCTAAAACCTTCATTTTGTGCAAAAATAAATCAAACTATAGGAGCTTCCGTGGGAATAAACCTTGTCCAATTTGGTAAGAGCTGTTGTATAATGGCTTGTACCTTTCTTCTCTCTGAAGGTCCCAATCCCATGCGTCCTACTGGTCTGGAATAACATTTGGAATCTGGCAGTCTGGTCCTTTTCGTAGCTTCAGAGGATTTTTAGGAGCATGGGGAGCGTGGGATGCATGGACCTATGGACCCACAAAACCCTCTGGAAAATGCTGGCTGTGGATAACAGCATCTGGAAGTTTCTACCATCTTTTTACCCTGTTTTTTCCTGGGTCACCCTGTGTCATTTGTGGCCCTGTCCTGAGGATTATAACATACAGTCACTTACTGGAATACCTCCCCATGCATCTTCTTGAGAAGGAGCCATTGCTTTACCCAGCTGGAAGATATTTTCTCCCAGAGCTTTTCCACTACAGCAGCACTCCTGTCCAGCAGGTATGTAAATGCTTTTCTCATTGACTGCCCAGTTTGCTTTCTTGATCTTCAGTCTTTTTTTTTTTTCCTTACTAGCTTCTGCTAAAGGTAAGACCTACCAAAGTCCTTGGTGCCATACTCTGAAGGTAGCTTTTCTTTGTTGGGACAGACCCAGTTTGAGATGTGGGTTCTCATGGAGCAGTGGTGTCAGCTTCTGAAGGTTTTGATGACCAACCATAGCCTCATACATGAGGGAAAGGATGGATATGATGTTCTTTATTCCTCCCCCTGGATCCTCTGGGACTCTTGGGCAGCTGTGTTTGTAACCCGCAGCTGCCATCAGCCGTGTGTGGATCAGCTTTCGGGCTGCATTGTCTCATTTCAAAAAAGATGACACAAGTGTTAAAACCATTTTTTCTCTTCTTAGTTCAACAGCACTTCTGCTGAAGAATAGAATTTTGAGGAGGACTTATCCCATAAAAAAGGAGATGCCTTTATCTCTAAAACTAAACTATTACTACTCCATATAGATGTGTATAGCTCAATAGAAGTAGTGATAACAACAAAATTTGCATTTTCAGAGTAATTTACAATGAGTTAGATGTTTTTGTGAAGATGACAAGTTTTTTTCCCACTCTTTCTAGCAGAGAATTGAATCATTGTTTTGGTGTCTGTGGGTATTAATTTGCTGTGAAAATCATTCTTTTTGGCACTTGTGCTGATTTGGTCAAATGCTCAGGTATGCTGGTGTGTTCAGCAGATCTCTCCTTCTTCAGGGTAGACAAAAAATTAGATCTTTGTCTCTAATTTTTATTTTTACTATACAAAGAGGAGGTGCTGAAGGAAAAGGGCTGAAAATGCTTTGCTGTACATTTATTTTGCATTCCCCTCAGCATTGGTGAGGCATTAAAAGTTTCATCTTTTTGTTTTGTAAGCACAATTTTGCATCAAAGGAAGGAAATGAGAGGTGTAGGGTGGATAGAGCATGTTCAGTGGGAAACATAATCAGTTGCCTCGCTTTTCAGTTTGACTATGACTCGTAGGCCAGATGGAGATGGTAGACAAAGATTGGGGATAAAGATGTTCTTTACTTTATCAATGAGCAAAGTCAAGTGCTTGCTGTGCTTTTAAGAGAGGGGAGCTGACACTGTGGATTTGGACTTGGAGGTGGACAGCAGCATCCTGCCAGGCTGGTGGGCAAGGTCCATGGTCAAGCCCCTGCAGTATAGTCGTGTGCCAAAGCAGAGCCTTCTCCAGTAGCACTGCTTGGGGTCTCAGCTTTTGCATGCTCGCATGGACTTTGTGCTCTGCTGCAGAGGCATCCCCTGGAACCAGCGCTTCCTTTGCAGATATTTTTCTTTCCTTAACCTGAATTTACAGTCTTCCCATCACCAAAATCCCTAGTGTTTTATTAACTAGCTCCTAACAACTTCTAAAGCACCTAAGCAGGACAGATCACTTGTGGTTGTTCTTTTTATCTACAGTTGAAGCAAACACACTGATATTTTAAAATCCTTTTTTTTTTTTTTTTTTTGGTCAGGTGTTTGATAAAGACCTTGCAAAGCAGATCTCCCCTTGTTGCTGTAAGATGTGAAAAGTCTTTGTCAGCAGCACATTGCAGTGGAATGAGCTTTATGTTTTATAAGTAACTGGGAGTGAATGGGGCATCAGTTTCTCTGATGTGGTGCTGCCAGGCCCTTTGGTGCTTCTGGAGGTGCCTTCTGGACACTGAACAAAACCTGACAGTGACCTGGATAATCCAGAGCAGACCAAGGATGCTTGACCTCTACATTATAAGGTTTGCTCTCACATCGAGCAAGAACAACCAGGGTAGATGGACCCTGAATTTTGTGTTCTGCAGTGCCCCTTGCAGTGTGACTCCCTAGTAACACACAGTCTGGCAGGCACCTGGCAGACCTGGGGTACCTGGGGGTGGCCCAGGAATCAGAGCTTGCCCGGGAGTGATGTTTCAGTTGTAAATGTGCAGCTGTCCTTTACAGGGAGGAAGAAGCATCTCAGGTTTTCTTCAGAGCAGGTATCACCCTGTGTGGATGTGGGGCAGCTTTAGAGGGTAAGTAGTTTTAGGGCTTTGCTGTTGGTCAGCATGAGCATCCAGGCAGGGGGGCTGTCAGCTGCATCCCTAGGTACTAATTAAAAGATGAACTCCATTAGCATTCAAGATATTTGCTGATAAAGTAACAAAGGTTTGCTTTGAGTCAGGTTGCAGATCCTTGGATCAAAATGTCCTTTAGGGGGTTGGTCTGTACACAGATCCATTTTATTAATATTAATTAAAAAAATGCAGAAAGCTGCTGTGAGGGTTATGTATGTGGGTGTGTACTTCAAAAGCACATAACTGATTATAAAAATCATTGATAGTCTAAGTCAGTATTAAGGATGGTTGGATGACAGTGAAAAGCAGCCCTGGCACATTGCAGGGATGTTCTTGTCATGACTAACCCCTCTTACTCTCACCCCAGTGGAATTTTTCAGTGCCCAGCACAGACCAGCACTGAAATTGCAGGTTTGCAGAAGTTTTTAAATCTCTCCCCAGCTGGCAGCAAATTAAGGAATTGCAAGTATTTATTGGTTTAAGGATAAAATATAACCTCAAAGCTATAAAGAATTTTGACAATGAGGCTTTTTTAAGGGAGTCTTATTTTCTTTATGGTTTTGTGAGTCAAATGTGTCAAAGCCTGACAGAGGAAGAGGTTTTAATCTACAGGTGCTGTCTCTTGCTTGATGGTTTTCTGCTTCTAAAATTACTTCCAGGTTTTTTGGAATTGGGGCTGAAGCTAGTTTCAGCTTTCAGTTTGTGGGCAACCTCACTTACCACTTCAGCAGGCTGGATTTGTGAGGGTTGGGGGGGGGGGGCAGCAAATGCTAGTGCTTTTAAAGATTCTTATTTTAGCTGCCAAAAGTCCATTTGCCACTTTCAGAATATTTACAGCTGAATCTTTGGATTCACGTCTTTCTTTGCTCAAGGAAAATGCTGAAGCTGGCGATGCTGAAATTTTGCTTTGATCTTTCTTCCCCTGTCCTGCATGGGGAGTTTGGAGGAGAGCATGCACAGGGGGAAGGATGTTGATCCACCTGTGCTCAGTCTGCACAGGCTGACTTTTGCTCATCGTGCAGCAGTGAAAGTCAGCACGAGCAAAGTGAATTAATGGTGGTCTCAGACCTTAGTTTATGCTGAAAACATCAACCCCTTTTGCAGCATGCATTTTCTCTCCTTAAGGTCTGTCCCTCCTTTGGGGCACTTATTAATGAATGCCATTTGTGCCCAAACTTTGTGCCTTAATGCAGGGTATGTAATTGGGGATACATTAGACCATGTTTCTGTTTATTTATATAAATAAATAGTTACATGTTTTTAAATATCTGCAGTAATCCTCTGATCTGCCTTTAACGATCCTCTATTGATTGCTTTAATACCTTGCTTGGAATTTTGTATTAACCAAAGCATCCCAGTCATTACTTTCAGAATAAAAATCTTTCTTTATGTTTGATCTTTGCTTTTCCGTGAGCACCTGCATCTGCAGGTGCTAACTTACTGTGCACAGTAAATACTGAACTATCTGCTGACTCACTGTGCTCTTCAGGTTGCAAAGAAGCAGTGACCTGTCATGAGGCACATTGTTAATGCCAGCAAGAAAGCAGGAGGTGTCTGCTCGGCTTCTGTATCCTTTGCGTTGCTTTGAGGGGTTCTGTGCAGAACTGAAGGTGTCGTCAGGCTGTTCTCTCGTGCTCCCAGCTGCTGAGCAGTGTTATGTGGATTAGCATTGAGGAACTCTTAGTCAAATTTGTCTCATGCCACGAAAATGTAAAGCCTCCAAAGCTGGCTGGCATCCCAGGGCTGTGAGAGGCCCTTGGAGGGGCTCTTGGTAAAGGTGGCAGGATTTGCACCGTCCCGAAGCTGTGACCGGGACATGATCTGAAGAGTTTCTGATTGAGCTTTAATCATCTCCGAGCTGGTTCGGTTGCTTACATAGGGCAGCAGACAAAAACTGCCGAGCAGGAACGGCTGCTGTGGGGCCAGTCTGCCACCATGGGAGGGCATCTGCCTAATCGTCCTGTCCTGGAGCCCAGTTCAAAAACACAGAATGCCATTTTGGGCAATATTTTATTCTCGGGGTGTTTTCCAAGCTGGAATCAAACCCAGCCTCCTATTTTTTTCCTGGCACTGTTTTGCGTAGCCTGTGATTTTGCTGTCTCTACTTTTGCAGGGTATCATCATTGTGCTGCCTCCTCTTTATCTTTGCAGTGTCAAAGCCAGGAGGTCAGATTAGAGACCTGAGGCTCCAGCAGTAGAAATGGGGCCTGAGTGTGTGCAACAAAAAAAAGTACCTATATTTATAATGATTATTGTAGACAAGTTGGGGGACGAGGCACAGCTGCATTCCAGCCTGGTGCCTCTGGAAGGGGGGATCTCTTACTATCCTGACTAGAAGTGTATCTTCAGCCCAGGCTCAGCAGCCCAGTTTGCCTGGCTGGAGGCATTCCCTGGGGAGCTGAGTGATGCTGGAGATCCCACACTGCCCTGGCTTGGCCCCCCTCCACAGCTTGGATGTGCCCTCCTGCCACTGGCAGCATTCTTGTGGCAAATGGATGTGGAATTGCCATCATCCTCCCCACTGGCACCATCTCTTGGCTTTCATTAAGCTTTTTGCAAAGAGCAACTCTTTGTGGTGGCCCCTATACAGTTTTATCCAGGGCTCCATTTGTATCACCATCAGGTGGTTTTCATTTGACCTTTACCCTGCTTAAAAATTAAGTACCAAGGTACTAGGAAGACAAGTAATTTCCCAGATAAGCACTTTTTCACTGCTCTTATGTAGTTCATGGGGGAGCTGGCTTACCCTGCATGTGGATGACTAAGGAGGAAATTCTTTTTTGGTTAGGATAATGCTGACAGTTCACTGGAATTTTTTTTTCATGGGTTTATCACTTCCTCCCTATGAAATCTTAACTCTTATGTGCAAGGCAGGAAAAAAATAGTGGTGACCACAAGTTATGGAATTTGCCTTCTGTGGAAAAGATGCTGAACAGGTAAATGATGCTGTCACGTTTGCCATGGTTTACATGGAGGATTTGCTTCATATCCAGTTATATAAACAGGTTGGCTAAGAGTCATGAATATTCTAGCAGCTATCATCTTTCAAATGTGTTTTTTTAATATTGGAGTTAATTAATGCTCATATCTCTTGAATATAGGTGAGTGTAAGCCTGCTCGTCTTTCAGGTGGGGAGGAGGTTTGGTTTTATCACTTGTCTCTCAGAGATGGCAGGGTCAAAGTCGAGTTTATGTGTAAGGGGTTTCTGGGTCACCTTGTTAATCTCCCTACCTCCCTTTTTTTTGTAGAGGGGATCTGAATGTGTGTCTGTAGAGAAGGCAGATGGAGTTTGGCCAGAGAGACTCTGCCTTTTGCTTAAACATGTGTGTGTTCTTGCAGTGTTTGCTTCCCGGTGGTGCTCGGTGATTGCACTGTTGATCCTTCTGCAAAGGCTTGACACTGCTGCTGAAAAGCTTTGACACTGCAAAGCACTGTTTACTTATG
The DNA here is from genome assembly GCA_013390105.1 of Tichodroma muraria. Classification (NCBI taxonomy): domain Eukaryota; kingdom Metazoa; phylum Chordata; class Aves; order Passeriformes; family Sittidae; genus Tichodroma; species Tichodroma muraria. Next base: position 118,116 of record WAAG01032241.1, on the reverse strand, counting down.
AAAGTGTTATTATATTTTGAATATCTATTATTCATCTCTTGTGCTAAAAGTGACATTATGTCATAAAATTGCTCTTGGATTTCAGAGCTTTGAGGAAAAGCTGTTTTTTTTGTCTCAGACTCTGTGACAGTACTGGAAAGTGCCTTACCCTTTGTATCTCTGTAGACCCCTTTTATGAATTGTGAGTGACAGCAGGAAAGTATAAAAGAGTGCAGAGGAGCTGGTTTTGATGTTTATAAAGAGCTTTGATAAAAGATGCAGCACACAGACTTGATATTATTTCCTATTTTTAACTTCTTAGGAGCATAAAGTGCTCAGATCCAATATTTATGTAAAAAGGGAAAGAGGGGGGCTGTATTTATTCTTTATTTTCCCCTCTATTTTTCTTTTTCAGGGACAGGTGAATTAAAATAGAAAAGTGTCTCTCTTCTATGCCCTAGTATAATTTTCTTCCATGAAGTATCAGTAAAGCCAGCTCCATGGTGTTGAATGTGTGGATGGTGCTGGAGGAGACCAGCTGCAGTTTTGAAGGCTCCTTGTTTGGAGGTTTGTGCCTTCAACCTTCCAGCTGTGGCTGGCTCCAGTGGACCCAGGAGCCATGGTGATGTGCATGGTGATGCCTGTGCTTTCAGTAACAGGGAATGAGAGTCAGAGAAATAAAACATAGAAAAGCTGGGGCAGTTCCTCCCCTTTCTCTAAAAGTCAGATCACAGTAGGCGTCTCTCTAATAAGTAGATTTGCTTGCTCCACTGAGATACAAGGCTGTGTGCTGGCTGGGTAATTGCAGTTTTACTGATGAAGGTGCTTGTCATTATTTCCAGCTTTCTTTTTGCAGTCTCCTCTTTAGTCTCGTCTGCCAGCATGGGTGGCTTGTGGTGGGCCTCTGTACTCCTGCATATTCCCCAGGCAGGTAACACACGAGGAGGCTTCATGGCACTTTCCTGTGTGTGTGCATAGGCGCAGCTGGATGGAAGACACATGTGAGGGTGGCTGGGAGCTGTGGGTGCGTGCATGGCACTGGCACAGACGTTTCTGTGATTGGTCCTTCATCCATGCACAGACCTTCATGCTGGATGTCAAGACTCCTAATGAGTGTGCAAACGTGACCTTTAGATCCACCTGATGACAAAAGTCATCCTCTTAAAACACCATATTTTTATTATTGGGAGTAAATGCCTGGAAACACCCTGTGCAAGGGAGGACGAGTCCTGCTATCCCTTGGAGAACTCCAGGACGGAGCAACATTGCTGAGTCCCATCTTGCTGCAGTGGAAGAATTCATCTTGATGGGATAGGCACAGCAACTGCTGCCGGTGGGGGTTTTGAGTTCTTCAGCAGCATCCAGTCATCCAAGGGGCTGTTCAAAGCAGGTGTTGGTTTGAGGTAGCTGGACTTTAGCAGAGACATCCCAACCTCTCACCCATCTGAGGGATGTAAGCACTTTCTGCTCTGTTCTTCATGCAGGAGCTTGTATGTGAAACCATAAAAAAAAAGGGGAATTGCCAGCTTTGGGTGGTCACTGGAAGTGTGTTTACTTGGGTGTTGTCTCCCAGCCTCTGCTGTCCCTCTAGAAGATTGCTAAGCTGGACACTGAGGCCTACAGGGTGAGATGTTCATTTGGGATGTGCTGGTGTAGAACTGCACCTGCTTGGTAGCCTTGCATCTTGTGTGCTCCTTTGTAGTGATGAGTCCCCAGTTGCATTCCAAAAGGACAATTCTGGTCACACATGATTAAAGGGGATGAAGCACAGTGTTATTTTTTTTCTTGCCTCACCCATGAAACTGTGTAACACCATTCATAAGCAGCTGACTTGTTGGAGTTGGCTAGCTTATAGCAGTAGTGTGTCAGCTCATCCAGGTGTCTTTTCAGCTTCTGACAGGCTATTCAGTTAGGCAGAAAGTTTGGGTATCCTTAGTTCTTTGGTAAGGTATGGGAGGACTTTTTTGTTCCACTGGAGTGGACACTGGTAAATTGGAAAAGCTGTTGCTGAGTCCAGAAGAGATGGGTCAGGGTAGAACTTGTTAAGCTGAAATGATAGACATTGCCTGTGCTCCACCTGTGGCACTGGTGTTGGGGTGTTCTTGCCGTGCCTTGGTGCCTGCTGTTCAGCAGGTTGGGTGCTTCAGTTGCATTTCCAGCAGCAATCTGTGTGCCTAGCTCTGGAGCACAATGGGGGCCCTCCAAAACCTGGGGCTCTGTGTCATTGAGCAAAGTGTACCAATGGACCTTGGTTGGCAAGAGCTGCAGTTCCTCTTCTTTTGAAAGAAGCTGAGAAAGGCTCCCTTAAACAACCAGTGGAGAAAGTGTCCAGATGAAAGATCTGGTAAGTTTCAGTGTCCCCTCTGTAGTGTTTTCAGGCTCTTCTGTAATCAGCTGTCATTTCAGGATCTGGCCATATTGGACCTCAGGGAGTGTGGATTGAAACTTAAACAAGCAGTGATTCTTCTATAAATATTTAGCTCACACTGTTTAGGAGCTGCTGGGAGTTGGAGACAAAAGTTTAAAGTTCATGACTGTCTGGAAAAGCTATCAGAGGAAGGCACTTGGTCACCAGATTGCCTGGCATGTGGGTTTTGAATAGCTAATCCTGTTTTTTTTTTTTTTTTCCCTGAGGAAAAGGATGTGTTTAAGCATCCTTTGGAGAGGCATAAGGTTGCATTTTTCCAGTGCTTACATGGCTGCATTGGGGACTCAGAGGTTTCCTTCAAGAGAAGACCTGTTATGGAGTAAATGGATGGTGCACCCTGGCCATATGCATATTTGCAAATTTGGACTGGTCATCTGAAGTTCATACATCTGCATGGGAGAGGGGGATGTGTCTCCAAGTGTATGCTTTTATATGGCCACCTTGATACCAGGACAGAGGTTTGTGCCTGGGCCAGTTGCTGCTGAAGGAGATGGGGTCCCTGATGGGGTTTGTGCAGACAGCACGGATCTTGGGCTGCCACATTGTTCTTGCTCTTGCAAAAACCATGATAGTGAGGTAGACCTATCTCTGCCAGCCTTTTTTATCTTTTAAATATGGAGATAATACACTTTTTCTGCTTTGCAGAGCTCTTTAAAAAATAGGAAAGAATGAAACGTGCTGATAAGGAGGGCATTGGTAGCTGAGACAAGCAGAGGCATACAGGCTTTGAATAAGCAGGAAGACTTCACCATGCACAAGAATCTGGGATTATTGATTGAAAGGAAAATAATTGATTATTTTCTGTGTTGCTCTCTCTGTCTTGCTCTTCTAACATGAAGTACTTGCAGTTGAACTACATGATGGTTGTAGGTCCCTTCCAACTATCCCATCCCATCCCATCCCATCCCATCCCATCCCATCCCATCCCATCCCACTAATATAACAGCAAACATGAAATGTTTGCCATGCCCTGTGAAACATTTTAGAACTGTTTGCACCACCCCTGCCCCTGATGACATCATCCTGGGTCTTTCTGTGCCAGGATGATTGGTATGTCCTGTCCTTGTGGTCAACTGCATCGCCTGGAAGATAAATGGCAGAGGAGAAAATGTGAGGGAAGGACAGGTAAGAAAAATGCAAATTTCTCATTTGTCAGGTTGTTGAAACTACTTTTGAGGTTTGAGAGAAAATGTCAGTATTTGAGTTGGGGGAGGTGGCAACCGTGATGGTTTTTCTCTTTCAGTAGTTTCTTTTAGTGCCCTTCCTAATTTAAAAGAAGGTGTGTAAATTACTAATGTTTTAGCACTGAAGCGGAGGGATTCCAAAGCCTTTGGCAAATCTCTGCTAAAGCATCTATCTTAAAAAAGAGCTTCATGGTGTTTTTTTTTTGACTCCATCTTTGACAGAAACTCCCCTTCTGTGAGAAGCACTGAATCTACAGAGGTGGACAAAGAACTTGATTTATGTAGAAGGTAATTTTCTCCAGTGGTGTTGGGCCAGAAAACATAAAGATGATAATGATTTTTATTTTTTGGCACAGACTTCGCAGACCTCTGTGCTTCTGCCTGTGGCTAAAGCAACACTATGCCATGGGTTAGTGCCAGCACACTGTCCATGATGCTCAGGTGCTGCCTGTAAGAGGTGGGTACCCTTATCTGGTCCTTCTGGCTGCAGCATTTTGGAGATGAGAGGCAGCTGAGGCTTCAGAAACTCTCACCAAAGCTGTAGTTAGAGCTCAGGACTCCCATTAGATTTACCACACATTTTCCTCCCTGTTCCCTTTAGGTATTTGTCCTGATTTTGTACCAAATCTCCTTCTTGCTACTTGAACTGAAGAATAAAGTATTATAACTCTGGCTTGGGGCAGCTGTCCAAGGGATATATTGGGAGACACTTGGCCTTTGAAAACAAGGACTTCAGTCTCCAGCCCTGTCAGTCCTTCTGGCTCCTGGAAGTTTTTCTTCTAAATGGTTATTTCGAACCTCAGAGAAGAAGTTTGTGTTTTTTCAGAGCTATGATTAATACAATTTTTACGCTTCGTTGCAAAATGCCACACAATGAATGAGACCAGCAGGGTGGTGGTTTATGGGTGGGAAGAAAAAAAAAAATCAAACAAACACTTTCAGATGCTGTTTTAGAAGAGTGATGTGTGTGTGCATGTTTTATAATCTGCTATGAACTGTGGTGTTACATTCCTATTAAAAAGAAAAGGGGAAAAAAAGGCTTAAATCTCATCTGTGGAAAGAATGTCAGAAATAGTTGAGAAACGGAATAATTGCAGTCGTTTTTGTGGGTCAGTGAAAGTGAAGGATTGCGATGCAGTTGGCTCTGCAATTAAAAAGTCACCGGGTGGTTGAAGCTGGAAGAGACCTGTGCAGGTGGTAGGTAGCTACAGCCAGTTGTCCAGGACCATGTCCAGATGGCTTTTGCATCTCTCCACAGATGGGGACTCCACAATCTTCCTGAGCAAGCTTGGTCACTCTCACAGTAAAATGAGGCATAGTGCATGGTATTTCAGCACATTGGCCATAGGTGCCTGCTCCTTCCTGTCACAGTCTGGAAAGTTTGTGGGGGTGTGTGGTGTTGGGAGAGAATGTGTTAAGCCCATGGGGAACATGAGCTGCAGCTGAACCCTGTGTCTCGGGCTTGGCAGTACTTGGCTGGGACTTGGGAGAGTTGGGCTTAGCATAAGATTCCTGGTCCCTTCAGAATATCTTCAATAAGAAATGGTCCCTTCAGCAGTGGGCAGGGAGTCTCACTGCCTGATGGCCAGGTGTGGGAGCTTGTGGTCCCTCTGATTTGGTTTTGAGGCTGTGCTTATAGCTGACCCTCAAGCCAGCTCTGCTGTCTTTTACTTCCCTTCCCTTGACACTGGTGAATCACTTTGCCATAGGAATCTGGGACTTACTTATCAGCATAAAATGAGGCTAATTACACCTTTAAAGTATTCAGCATCAGTGGTGCTGCAGCATCAGGTGCTTCCCCAGAAAACTCTGTGTTGGTGGCAAACCAGGGGAAAATAGGCCCAGAGGTTTCTTGTGGCTGTGTGCCTAATTTGTCCCCATCTTGGGGACAAAGAGGATGCTAGTGCATGTGGGAGGTCACCTAACCCCCTATGGAGACATTGGGGTCAGCACACATTTGTTTCCTGGTGGCTTCATGTGCATCCCTCACATGTGGAAAACAAGCAAAGCCTCAACTTGGTCTCTGTAGTGTTTCCTCCTGTCTTCCATCCATGGAGAACAGTAGCCCTTGTTTGTTGCCCTGGATGCATTTTTTTTTTTTCTTTTTCGTTAAGCCATGTTCTTTTCATCCTATTTTTGTTGCTGATAAGTGATGGGAATAGCAGCAGTGAGATGATGGCTCCCATTGAACACTCCTACTGTCCACAGACATGTCCCATATAGCTCTTGTGCCAGTGACGGGTATTTTCTCATTAAAAATAGACCATAGACAATGCCACTTCCTGAGGACTGTGATTTATCATTTAATAACAAGTGGTTACTCATTTCCTTCGGAAAACTTTCTGGAAGTGTTATTTTTCTTTTTCCCCTTGCTTCTTTTTTTTTTTTAAATTTCCTTCAAAACCCTTCATTACCCATCAGAGCTACAGCATTGTTAAATGAAGTGTTCCCTTTTCAAGTGGAAATCATATTTATGATTTAAAGTTAGTGAAAATAACAACTCTTAACCCATTGGGCATGAGCTTTTCTTTTTAAGCGCCTGCAGCCCTGAAGTCTTAGCCACTGGAAATAGTAACAGAGAGCTGGGTCAGTAAGACTTGAAAAACTGTGATGCTGATCCTAAATGAGGAATGGATGATTTGCTTGACCTGACTTTAAAGAAAATTTCAAGTAACTTTGGAACTCATATTGTCTTGAGTTGCCAACCCTTAGCTGTGATACCTCCTGGTGTGCCAAGTTGTCCTGAAGGATGGAGAGCCTGCAGAACTGCTAGGCGGTCTCATACCAAGTCTGGTATTTTAGTGACTTTACGAAAGAAGTGCAGAAAGCTGTAGAGTCGTTCTTGAGGGAATCCTAACAGCTCAGTAAACAAACTTGGGAAATGTGCTGAAGATGAAATCATTGTAAGTTGGTGCTTAAGAAGCTAAAAGAAATAGTTCTCTGTTGGATCAGGAAGTAATTTTCAGGGTCAGTAGCAGATCACATGGTAGACTGCAGATTATACAGAAGATGAAATGCAACCAGGGACATTGCAGGTACTTCAGGTCATAACATCGTCTCTTACAGTTGCCTTAATGAGCTGCCAGGGTAGTTTAAAGATAAAAAAAAAATAAGTTCAATAAAGACAAGTGCAAAGCAGCGCTCCTGGAAAACAGATGTGCGTACCTAAAATGAGCGGTAACTCTCAAAATAAGCAGGTTAACTACAGAAAGGAATCTGTGAGCTGCAGTGAACCACAAGTTGGTTGTGAATTGCAGTAGGATGCTGTTACAAGACAGGTAGATCTTGAATAGCCCAGACAAAAATGGCAAAGGTAATAATTCCAGCTCTTCAGTCTTTGTTGTCCTATAAAACCCTGTTTGAAACACTGCATCCAGTCTCAGCCACTCTATTTTAAATATGAAAGCAGGCAGCTTGGGAAGATGAAGCTTTTGTTTGGGAAAATTTACTTACGAGGAATAGCTGGAAGATTTGCATATGTTGAACCTAGGGGGAAAAAAAACCCAACAGCCCTCAGGTGTCAGGCTGTGGTTTGATGGTATGCTGTCTTCAGCAGTAGTTTTGGGCTAAGTATCTCCTGTTATATTCTTTTTTTTATCCCTCTTGTTATTGACTGTGCTGCAGCTCATTGTTTGATCAGTTGTGTAGTCACTTGTGTCCACACTGTGAGCTGGGACAAGGAACTTGTCTTAGTTTAGAAAAAGCTGAAGTGTCTCCTAATTTATTTTAAAGTATGGCCACACAGACAACAGATGGCATACAGGAGGAAGGAGGGCAATGAGAGGAACTGGAGATTGTGAGCACCTGGTAGAGTTGGGACTTGAAGGGAACCCAGCAGATTTGAGACATCCAGGAAGGTGGTGTGAAGAGTGCAGCACACAATGTTTCTCCATGTCTGAAGACAGGACTAGACAAAAATTGCATACAGGGAATTCCTTGTCTGGGCATGGTCTTCCAGTGCATCGTCTCCATCGTGCCTGGTAGCAGCGGGGTAGGCTGGCATTTCTCAAAGTGTGGGTTCCAGCTCCTGGTGATGATGGTGGTGTTGAAGGAGAGTGAGTGATGCTGGAGCTGACCCAAAAAGCATTAGAAACCTTTTTGTTAGTAGCACAGCAGCGCTTCCCAGGTGGTGGGGCAAGTGGTGCTCGTCACTGGGAACTGCAGCCGAGTCCTGCTTGCTCTTGGCAGGGCTGTGCTGGTGTTGCCTCGGAGAGCAACACAAAGACAAGCCAAGAGAGGGTTCAGGGCTTGGTGGCTATTTGACTTCCCTCCCAGCCCAACATTTCTGCAGTCTTTGCATCCAGATTTTGGCATGGCTTCTGCCCCTGTCAGTCCTGCTGAGGCTGAATGTCTCAACACCTCCTGATGTTCCGAATCCAAATTTCTGTCAGTACTGCATTGCACTTGGCTTTTTGGCTCTTGGGAGTAGTTTGGCTGACCACAGATTGGTCACTCTGTGCTGTGATGTAAGCTGATGATTTCCTCCGCTGTGGATGCTAAACCAAATACCCCTGAAACTGCTGCCTGATGGGGATGTTACTGGGCTGGTGTTTGCAGCTGATGGGAATGTGCTGGAGCTGGGCAAGCCTTAGTGGTTCAAGGTGATACTTAGGTTTATGATGAAATGCTGAGTGCCTGGTCTGTTCTGTCCAACCAGCTCTGCCCCTAGGGAAAAATGGAGGTTTACTGCAAGAAGAAAGGATATTCTGGTATTGGTTGGTTGATAATGAGAGCACAGAGCATCAAAGCTGAAACAGTATGTGCTGGGTTTTGAAATCACTGGAGAATATAGAAGTGCCTTGAAGAGGAAGATCATAGATAGGCAGACCTACAGGATACGCCTGGTTGATTTGTAGGCTGCCTTGCCGCATCTCTGCACAGCTCAAAGCACAGCATCTGTGTCCACAATCTTGGAGGATATAGATGTGAGCCTTGCTAGGAAGATCTAGGCTTCAATTCCTGTCTCGTTAATGCTAATATTCTCCTGGAAAAAAAGAAAAAAAGCTTACTTTGTTTGCTTGTGACGTTTGACATATTGGGACTGAATCTGATTTGTGCTGATCTGAATTGCTTAAAAAATAAAAGAAGCATGGTAATTTGTCTTAAAAAGGGTACAGAAAAAGTGAAGAAGAGAACAAGTTGTTTACTAATAATTGCCTTTTCCAGGCTGATAGGGTGGGGCTTACTCTGGGAAGAAGTCAAATTCCCAGACAGTTCCATGTAATATCACCAGATGAAGGAGTGACCCCCACATGAAGCTTACTGGTGGCAGGGCTGGTATGGCAGGACTGCTGATAGTGGAGCTGCAGAGCTCTTCTGTAGGGTCAGCAAAGTTGGAGTGGCATCTCAGGGATGTGTCTTTGGACACACAGAAAAGCCATCTTTTGCAAAACTCAGTAGGTGGTTTGGGTGATGCTGGAGGCTCCGAACTGCATTCCTGAAAGCCCAGGGTGCTGTACAGCTGACTCAACAGCATCAGCTCTAAATGAGGAAGTGCAGAGTCTCGCAACTGCTGGCCTTCAGAGGACAGGGTAAAAGGTTGGACTGCAAAGACATTGGTAAAAAGGATTTTTAAACAAACTAATGACAACTAACTTCCTCTTTAGAAGTCCCAGATCTGTTATGTTAATAACAGTGGTGAATATAATTATGCGCAAGGATGAAATCTTGGCTTTGTTGACTTCACAGGACTAATACTTCAGGCAAAGAGATGTTCTTGGAAGTTAATCTGGAAGTATAGTCATGGCAGGAGGAATAGGATGCAGGTCTGAGTGGGAGTTGTCTAATAGCAACAGAAGATTTTAATGTTGTTTTCCCTTGATGCATTTGTACCAGGGCTGTTGGTACAGCAGGGTATTCTGAGCTGTTTGGTGGATACCAAACAGCATTTGTGACCAGGTGGGTCATCCATCCTCTGGTCAGTTTTCCTGTAAGAGCATGTCTCAGGCAGGATCAGCACCTCTCCTGGATGGTACCCACAGAGAGCTGTGTGGCATCTTCCTGGCATGGATGCTGGTGTGTGCAGGAGTGCCACAGCTTTGCTTTCACCTGCTCATCTCCGCACAGGGAGGACAGAGTGCTGAAAGCAGGGAACCTCAGCAGCCGCCAAATGGTGACGGAGCACACACAGCTCTCCACCCCAGCTCTTTTTCTCCATCATTGTCCTCAGTTTTCTATTCACCTCCCTCCAGCTCTGTGGCTGGAGGCTGCTCTGACCACAGTGAAGCCTTGCCCTGGCATCTTCCTCCTCTCTTCTGTCCTGCCTTTCCCTCCCTCTCTGGCTGCTGGGTTGCTCTAAGCAACTTTGGCTCCTGTCCCAGGAACAATCTCTCAACACACACAAGCCAGGAAGGCTAAAGTAACACTTTAAAATTGTGAAATAAATAGGGATGGAGCTCTGCTTAAATGGGAAACGCAGCTTAATTTGTAAAAGGCTTTTTGTCCTCAGAGAGGGATTCAGCTGGGGGTGTGTGTGTGTGTGTGTCTCTGTGTGTTTGTGTGTGTGTATGTGTGGGGTGTGTGCGTGTGTGAAGCATTTCTTGTAGCTTGTAAGCTGCATCTTGTGGCCCCAAGTGGGCAAAGAGGGTTATGTGAGTCTGAGTTACTAAACACTTACAGTAAAAGTGTAGTCATCCTGAACCTCAGCCAGAGCTGGAGGTTTTGTAAGGCTTTTTTTTTTTTTCTTTCTTACGTTTTCCCTTCTCTCCCTGCAGGATGCTGCTGCGTCACTTGCATTCTTCACCCTGGCCCAGCAGTAACTCTTTCCAGACTACCAGCAGCAGTCCAGGCACTTCTATCCTGCTCCATTCCCTCTCCAAGAGCTTTGTGCATAGGGCAAGTGCATTCCCTCTCCCTCAGCAGAGGAGCTGCTGCCAGCTCAGACAGAGGTACCCATCTTCCTGAAACATGAAAAACACTCATTTCTCTCTTGCACCTTTTCAAAACTGGAGTGAAAGTAGAATAGCAGTTGCTGCCATATGAGAGAGAGAGAGAGAATGAGAGGCTCTGCATAAGCATTTGTAAAATATCCAGGGGAAATGGATGCCAGCAAAGGCCTCTGCTGAGTGGGAGTGGGTGTACCAAAATGTATGTGTCAGGATGAGAAATGCATTTCTTGGGAAGGACATGGAGAACTGGCTGCTTCCCAGCACACAGCTCCTCCTGGGACTCGTCTTGTGAGAGCTCTCTGCATTTTTTTTTTTTTTAACACATGGACTATACCCAGTCCACTCTTCTGAGTAGAAACTAATCTGTGTTTTGGGAAAGAGTTTTTTCTTATTAACTCTCTGAATGGGGAAAAAATAAGCTCCACTCCCTGTAGTGGGAATTGCACAAGTCAGAATTTTACATTCCTTTCTCCAGACTCCAAAGTCGTTCCTAGAAAGATGAGTTGTGGGTCAGAGAGGGTCTGTGGCCTCCTGCCACACCTGCTGTGAGAACTGCCAGGTCTGGCTGTCAGTCTGAATGCATGATGAGAGCAGAGTAAAACTGCAGTCATGGCCTGATCGGGGATACCCAAAATTAACATCAAAAGGAAAGGAGGGAGTTGTCCAAATACAGCCTGCAAACCTTTAATTCTGTGTGACAGTGATACCCTGAGCCAGGTAATCCCCAACATCAGTGTTGCTGCAGTGATGGAAGCAGCTGATTCTGTGGGAAGACGAAGGTTTGATGGAAGGTATAATAACCTATCTCAGAAGTTTTAATTTTCCCTTTTCATCCCAAACATAAGGAGCAGAGTTTCCTCCACTTTGAATGGGTCTTTTTATGTTCTCTTTTTATAATTGGGTAGAACAAAATCATGTTTCTTCAGTATATAAAATGAATCTGGCAGCCTGGTTTTGTACTTCAGCCTCCCAAAGAAACGAGCAAGCATAAAGCAAGAAGATACACTGCCTACTAAAATGTCCCACTTATTAAAAAACCCACAGTAAAATCCTCTGTGAACATCCTGTTTCAACTCTGCAATAAAACTCACTGGTCAATTAACGGTGGATCTCCTGTTCCCATGGAGAAAGGCAGTTGCAGACTTAAGAGGTTGCTGTGGGAAAGGGGGAAAAAATAAAATTAAAAAGATCCAGTCTTGGTCTTGCAAACAAAGGTTGCCTTGGATTGCAGTCACATGTTGCAGTTCAGCTGATCTCACTCATGCCAAAAGGGGAAAGATTTCTAGTACTTGCCTGAGCCCCACTGAACTGGTTTAGGGAATCAGTTAGAAGAAAATTACTCACCTTTTGTGTTTTTTCCTATCTAGTTTCCTCTTAGATTCAACTGCCCTGCTTTGGCCTACTAGGTCGGGGAGGGGGGGCAGGGGCAGCTGGGATATGTGGCCATTGTGTGAATTTAACTGTGATTTAAAATTACACCACGGGTAAATGTCTTCTGGTTTTCCCACCTAGGGAAGAAGTCTCTAGGTACCCAAATCTGGGGTACCACTGATCTTGGTAAGTCCTAGTCCTGATAGCTGAGTTGCATTAGCAATATCAGGGCAGAAGCACTTGAAAGAACATTTTGGGGTCAGTTGCAATCCCCAGACTCATCAGATGAACTGATTGGTATTGGTAGAAACCTCACCATGCATATGTCTGCATTCAGTAAATAGTTTTGGACAGGTCAAGCTCCTTCCCTAGGGTGCACCACACTGTGCCAGGGGGGAATGTTCAGAAGACCCTCCTATGGCTGGATGTCGTGTGAAGTTTCACAGAATCCACTGTTAACTGGCTTCACAGAGTTGATAGTTAAATGGTGTGCATTACATGGCTTTTTTGGGGCAAAGCCAGCATAACAGGTTTATCTCTCCTCCTGGGTGGTTTACTCAGGCCTTAGGGCTCACTTCTGATCTTTATAAGGTATATCAGATCCCTGGGTTTCAGAGGGTCAGAGGGTACTTTGACTGAAGGTTATGATCTCATCAGAACCAGGTATTGAAAAACTTCAGGATTTTGTCACCTTGCCCATGTGTGTGCTGTGTCTGGCTGTGTCTAGAGAGCTGCAGGGCTGGTGATTGCCAAGGAACATCTCTGCCCAGCTCAATCCAGGCTCTTGCTTCCTTGGTACCGTGCCATGTATCTTTATTTATTGCGGGGAAAAAAATCTAATACTTGTTAGATCCCCAGACAGGTTCATTTTTAATAGGTTGGTGGTTATTTGCCTTTTTTTTTTTCCCCTAAGCCTGAAACATTATGGATTAGAGCTGCTGAATAAAAATGAGTGAAAAATCAAGTGTGTTTATGAATTTTAGTTTTACAGTGAAAAGGCATATCTCTGCTTCTTCGATGAAGGTGGTATGAAATGCTTACCCCATCCCAAGTTTCCTGTGCTCCCTGATGGCATCGAGGTCCTTGTTTGCAGCACCCCATGGCAGAGATAAAAAGCTTTTGGTGTATGTTCCCTTCGGGGCAATGTGAATTTCTCCTCAAAAACCTCAGTTCTGGTGACTGGTTTTATAAATGCCTAAAAAATGAGGCTTGTACCTTATCTCTTGAGAGATCGTTGATGGATCCATTTCTCAGAAAGATATTTTATTCAGTCCTTTAATGCCACGCCACTCCCTTCATTCAGATGCCTGGAGTCTTTTATCACGTCTCCTCTTACTCATTGCTTAGCCAGGTTGGGCATATTTAGTTCTTTTAATCTTTCCTGCACCTCAGCTGTCTTTAATCATCCTTGTTGATGTCAGAACGTTTGATGCCCACTTCTGCGGAAAGCAAGCCTAGGTTTTGGTTTTTTTGTGTGTGTGCGTGTGAATTGCTTGGGAAAAGTCTCCGGCCGTTGCCCAGGCTCATGCCTGGATTCCTCAAAAGCTCCCTCGAATGTCTCAGTGTGGATACTGAGGAAAATTTCTGGCTCACCATGTACACCACCGGACTTGGCACCCTCTGGGATTAATTAATATGTTTATTTGTTGGGTGTGGGCAGCCACACATTTGTCCCCCCAGATGTTCCATGGATTGTGTTTCCAGGGGCAGATTTCTCTGGGCATCTGCAGAAGGATGCAGGTGCTGATGGTGTTTACGGAGAACAGACCCAGAAAGGTTATTGTAACCTGCGTTTCCTTCCTGTACCTGCCAGCAACAAGGAGAGGTTTAATTTGCTCCTATGATCTCCAAAGCAAGGCCTGGTGGTGACTGTTTATAGGTGCCTGTGCTGCAGGTCAGGGTAATGCTTATAGATACTGGCAGGGATGGTGACCCCTTCCTGCTGCAGGTATTGATGCTGTCTTTCCTGAGTAGTTAATCTATTTTGCACCCAAGAATAGTCATTCACAGCTTCTTAAATCAGTTTGAAGGTGAGGATTGCTGCTAGCTGGTACTAGGCTGAGCACTGCATCCCTTCCGGGCAGGGTCTTCAAGCTCACTGTCTGAAGCTGATGTGTGGAGCTGTCCAGATTTCCCTCCACATACCTCCTGGATACCTGCTATTTCAGTGCGGGCTGTTTCCTAAAGCCTGACTCAATCGTTTTCTTAAAATAGGCAAGCTCAGGTGCTGACTGGAAGGGGTTAAAGCACCGATCTCCAGGTTTGCTGGGTCTAGGCCATTGCTGTGCAGCCAGGGGGGGCTTCCCTGACACAGACTTCGAATTACAGAACGGGAACGCTTGGCAGGAGTTAAAGAAGGCCAGAAGCCGGCTTGTCCCTCCCCGACCTCCCATTAGGAGGGAATGCTTCTCATACTCTCCCAAATTTAGCAGTGCAAATGTGGCTGGCTGGGTTTAAGTAGGCTGAGTGATGAGGAGTTTTTGATGGTGATAAAGGTCCCGAACCCTCCTCTGCCTTGCACTACACTCTCACTGCCAGCAGCCTGTGCAAGAGAAAGCTGTTTGATATATGGCTGTGTGATTTACAGCTGTGCCAAGGGCTCTGTGGCCTGAGAAGGAGAGGATGGGGACCTGGATGGTGGGAGAAAACAGTCTATGAGGACAGAGAGTCTATGAGGACCCAGCAGAGCACTGAGAACTTGAACAACAGCCTGATGTCCACCTGGCTGTCCTGTGTGACCCTTGGGCTGTAATGAGAGTGGTCAGCAGTGTCTGGAGGTCACTATGAGGGAAAGCCCACATCCTGTTCATGATGACACTGGGATGCTCTGGGTCGTGGAGCAGGAGTCTACTGCCTTCATTCCTTTTTTTCACAGCTCTGGTCCACCCAGGCTCCCTGGCACTCCTGTCCATGTTTCCTCCCATTACTCCTTAGGAGTGTTTGAGGGATTGCTCTAGAGCTGGCAGTGATCATGTCAGGAGGACCTTGATGTGCTTTTTTTATGTCATGTTGCTGGGTCATTTTGGGAATCCAGCATGGGACAGGCAGGCTGTAGGGCTCTATCACTGGGGCGTGAACTTTGGTGGCTACAGAGGAATGTGCTGCTACTTCAGCCACTTGCATGGGGCCCTGTCCCTTCACCAGTTTATATATTTGTGTATATATATATATTTAAATAGGTAATACATATTAAATAGGTATATAAATGTTTAAATGTATATGTAAGCTGCAATTTGTATAAGCTGTAATTTATATATAACTGGTTTCCACTGTATCCTTATGTTGAAAAATTAAGAGAATTGAAGTTTTTGGTTGGAGGGAGGGGACAAGATTGAGTTTGCTGACATTTCTTTTTTTGTAATGTCATACAGGTCTCGGTTGACTGCAGGAAGAAGGGAGGAGCGCGTCAAAGGGAGGTCCGATCCTGCCAGGGTTTCCTCATTTCAGGGAAAT